>BSBM01001073.1:8622500-8860000 GCA_027924585.1 Larix kaempferi
ATGACGACACTTCCAATCGGAGGAATAATACATCTTAGTTGGGGATACAATAAAGTACAAATGTAATACATAAAATATACAAGTGAATATCTTCCGAAGTTACAAATACATCAACGTATTCAGGAATAACATTGGCTTCAGTAACAACAGATCTCCTCTTTTTCTGATTTGAAGGGGTTCCTTCTAAATCAACAATGCCTTCAACAGGAATTGAAACACCCTCAACCATATTTCTTTTACAAGATTGTTTGTTACTCTTACCAGCATGAGTAGCAACCTCATTTGCAACAATTTCAACATGTTCAGTTGGGCGAGATGAAGATTTAAATGTAACCCTTCTAGGTACTTGATTTGATTGTCGACTGCCCTTTCCTCTATGTGCTTGTACTTCTCCAATTTGAACATTTGACACTTGTTTCTTCTTCCTTGTTTCTTGTCCCGTTTTAACAACGGCATTAACAACATCCTTAGGATTGTCCTTTGTATAATAAATTCCATTCAACATTTTTGAAGTTGACATTGAAAAATCCTGCAAAATAAAAACATTATCATATTAAATCTATTACATTGTGATATCCAAGTTATAACAAAACCAATTTAAGAATAATATCAATATTCAAACTTACTCTCTCGCTCTCAATCTCATGCATGATCCATTGACAAAATTCTGTGAAATTTTCTTGAACATTATATTTTGAAATCTTCAAACAATATCGGATTTTGGCAAAGGTCCTGGCTTGTTTCACTTGTGCATAAACAATTTATGTACCTGACATCACACATATATTTCTCAACAGTCCCAATGGATGGTTATCCGATTGAATATATGGAAATTTAGAAGAATATAAGTGAAAAATTTCTGGTTTTCCTTGATATTTTCCCTTCATATGCCAATAATACTCTGTTATGTCTTCTTCTACTACATATTTCCATTCTCTAGCATTCTTGATTTTTAAATCCTCAAAGTTCAAAACTTCATCTTGAGGCTCAACATTCTCAGATGCCTCAACTATTTTTTCAATGCAATCATTGCCGCTTTTGATCCAAAAACGTTTACAAATATCTTTCTTGATGTCATTCTCCCTATATCCAAAAGGTTGAATTTTAAAATACAATAACAAACATTCAGAATCCAAAAAAAATCAACATCAATATTCACTATAAATTGTATTTGAAAAACGTTTAAAAAATTTAAAAAATATTTTTACCCCTACCTTACCTTGTCCCTCCTCCCCTTCTGTCATAGATAAAACTAAATAGAAAACAATTAAATACCCCCTACCCCCTAACCTCCCCACACATAAAAATAAAATATAAATTACCCCCCTAACTTAAGAAACAATAAAAACATTCAAAACAAATTAAACCACGCCTTACACCACCATCGCCCAACCTCCATAAACTATATAAAAAATATATAATAAAAAATTAAAACCTACCCCATAACCCCCCCTAAACTATATAAAAAAAATTATAATAAATTTTTTTTTTTTTTTTAAACCTACCCCTAACCGCCCCTAAACTATAAAAAAAAATTATAATATTTTTTTTTTAAAGTTTAAAACCTACCCCATAACCCCCCTAAACTATATAATAAAAAAATAAAAAAAAAAACATTTAAAAACTACCCCCTAAACTATATAATAAAAAATTAAAAAAAACATTTAAAAACTACCCCCCTTAAACTATATAATAATTTTTTTTTTAAAAAACATTTAAAAACTATCCCCCGTAACTATATAATAAAAAAAGTAAAAAAAAAACATTTAAAAACTACCCCCCTAAACTATATAATAAAACATTTTAAAAAAATTATGAAAAAATTTTAAAAATAAAAAATAAAAACTAACCCCCCCGGCCTCCTCCTGCCGCCCCCTTCCCCCTCCTCCCTTCTTCTTCGCGACCCTTTGGCGCCCAAGTGAACGGAGCTGGTAGCAGAGGGAGAAGGGAGGAGGGGGAAGGGGGCGACTGGAGGAGGGGGAAGGGGGAAGAGAGGGGGCATGAGGAGGAGGTTGTGGGAGGAGGGGGAAGGGGATGGCGGGAGGAGGAGCAGTGGAGGAGGGGGAAAGGGGCGGCGGGATGAGAAGGAGGGAGTGACGGGAGGAGGGTGAAGGGTTAGGGGGTAGGTTTTTTTTTTTAATTTTTTTTTTGTAAATAAAAGAGGAATATCCTTCTATTCAACTAAGGAAAATATACGTAGTGTTACAAAAAAGATACCATCCTTGTTCGTGAAGGACAAGTGATGGGCATCAAACCCCCCAAAAGGAAATGGGGGAACCACTGAAAACTTCCTTGTGCTTGAAGGGAACCACACAGAATCCATACGAAAACAACATGACACAAGACTAAGACCGAGAGAGAGGATCGGTTCATTGAGTGGATCGAGCAAACCCCATTCTCCCCTTTTTCTTACGAACATCAATCCACCCTATGGAATTGGTAGGGGCAGCAGATTTCTCTACCAAGGCCAACTGATTTGTGGGAATTCCATTGTTGCACCCTGGATGTACTGCAAGTGCTTCCTTATCACTGTCTGAATGGTCCGATTCGTGAGGATGTTTTTGAGCCCCTAAAAGCGGAGCTATGGCCATGATAATATCATTTGGTTCAACATGTACTTGGGGGGAATACCCAAACTGGGATGTGGGATCTGAAGCTGGAATTTCTGTTGCATCCAAACAGTGAACTGAGACCGAGGGCTTGAGAATTAATTCCTCAGTTGGTTGTTTCTCAACTGTCAAGGGCTGTAATGGAGTTATTGAAGATGAAGGTTCAGAAGAATCATTATGATGTTGCTTGTCGTCCGTAGAGGGAGTCGCTCGACTATTATGAGGTTTGGGGTCTTGCCACCCATTGGCCTTCTTCCGTGGCCGAAAGGACGAGGGCAAGGTAGGGGAAACGGGACAAGATGCGTGGATATTCCCTATCTGTTGGCATGAGCAGCACCTGAAGGCAGTATTATCATAATCAAGTAGCTGCACGTAAGGGTCCTCCTTAGTCCAATCGATAAAAATCCTATCTGGAAACCCTTGGATGAGGTCTATTTCAACACAAATGTGGGCATAAGTGATGAAGCCCTTCATAAGACGATCTTTATCAAGCTTGATAAACCTTCCTAGTGCATTTCCAATGGTGGGTAAAAAATCTAGAGAATAAAAATGTACAGGTAAGTTAGGGAGTCTTACCCAGATTGGAGTCCGCATGGCATTCATAGTCATAAGGTTAAAAGAGGGGAACCATGGTTGCATCGAAAGAAAAGATCTGTCCCAGAACCACGATCCTTTCTCTAACACTCATTGGCGATCCTCGTTTTTGGTGAAGTTGATAATGAAGAAGCCTTTGGAGCAGAGGAACACCTCTAGATCTGGAACCCATGTCTTGCTGATCCATTCTCTTAGCGCCGTAATGGAAGGCCACATTCCGTTGAAGCGGTAGATGAGGGCCCTTTTATCATAGAGGGTAGCATAGGAAAAAATGTGGGGGTCTTCTACCTCAGTCATTGGAGGTTCTGTGGATTGCTCCACAATGAAAGTAGAACTTGATAGTGGCTTTGCTCCGGGACCTGCCTCCTGAGATCTCGATGGAGCGTCAAGCCCAGTTTTCAGTGCATGTTTGTAAGAGAGGGAGGGGGGGGGGGGTGGGAGAAGGAGCCCCTCCCCTCATCCTAGCGACAAGTGACAGTTTTGCATTCGTCATATTACCTAAGCTTTGAAGCCGAACTCTGTCCTCAAGCTGGTGTCCCCCATAGATCAACATTTGGAAGCAGGGCGAAATCCCTGTTACTTGATAGATCTTGATTTTAAGCATGCTTGCACTGTCGAGGGGATGAGCGTGCAATCATATTGACGAGCCATCAAGGACCCTCACGAAAAGAGGAAAGCCTATGACTCCCTTAGACTCTGCCGCGACCAGATGAAGGTCTCTCTACCGTCTGCCGAGAAGAAGAAAGGGCGCGGACGCAACAGGCTTGGGGACAGGTCGCTTGATCTCTTGAAAAATGGAGCCATCTTCACTATGCAGCAAGACTCGATGGGGATCTGAAGCCGGGAGCGGCTCCTCAGGAGAAGATGAGGGCTTCCCAGTTGTAGCCAGGCGACCATGAGGCCTTGCGGCGGCTAGGGCGCGCGTTAGGGTTTTCGTAGAGCTCCGCATTCTCTCCATCATAGTAGAATTAGTGTCAATTCAAATATAATTTTTTAAATTTTTTTTTTAATGTAGGTTTAAAAATATATATATATATATATATATATATATATATATATATTTTAAAACCCAAACTAAAATTCTTGGGATAGGGGGCAAGCCCTGCATCCATTAAGCAGACATGAATTTAAAAAAAATACTTAAAAAAAATATATAACTAACCCAGAAAGTGGTAGAGCCTCCTCTCTTGAAAGTGCTAGAAGCTTTTCTCTCCAATCTTCTCATTCTTCTTGAAAGCCTTTCGTGAATTCCTCCAAAGTCTAAACAATAGTGTATTAATAAGACAGATTAGGTTTAAGTTTACCACTCTTAAGAATGTGAGGTAAACTTAAAGCCATAAAAAAAAATCAATAAAGCAAAAAATAATCATTGCCAAATTAATAAAGCCATAAAATAATCATTACCAAATTAACAATAAAACTAAGAAATTTATTAAAAACAAAAAAAACACTAACCTTGAAAGTGTTACTAAATTGCTCCAAATTCAATGAAGAATAGTAGGAAATATAAATGGTTTATGTAGCCTAGATTAGGTTTAACATTACTTGTTTCACGAATGCGAGATTAAAAAAAATTAAATTAGTTAATGCATTATTATTAAATTTATATAAGATGGGTTTACATGAAATATTACTAATGTTATGAATGTGGGAGTAAAAAAATGTAAATAGTCATTACTTTATTACAAATTGTATATAATTTTTTTTTCAAGAAACTTTACTAGTCTTATATGTCCGTGATAGAAATATGTAATTAGTTAATACATTATTTCAAAGTTTTTTTATATCATAGATTCGTTTTTTTACTAGTTTTATGAATGTGCTAGAAATGTGCGCTTTATTTTTGTAGGGAAATTTTGAACAAAAATTTTGGAGGGAAAATTTCATTCTCATAGTATAAGATTGTTGGTTGACAGTTGCACCATTCTACTTTTTGGTGAGGACTGTGGTAAATTTCATTGTCTTATCTATTAATATTTTTCTATAATTCTATCTTTTAGTGAGAAGTTATGGACTCATTTGAATTAAATTCCAATGTCAATGAATAGTTGTATTGTTCATCTAGCCAAGATACTGGCAGTGCAAGCAATGTAATCAAGCATGTTGTTCAAGAACTTGCTAATTATGAAGATTTTGAAGACACTAGTAATGAAGGGCAAGAATGTGATGGTGATGATGATGATGATGAAGATCTTCCTCCAAGTGGGGATCCTTAAGACAGTAAGCAAGATGATGAAGATCATCCTCCAAGTGGGGATCCTCAAGACAGTGAGCAAGATGATGACAATTTTCCTCCTAGTGAGGATTTTCAAGGCACCAATGATGATTTTCCTGAAAGCAAGGATTTTGATGGGACTGATGAAGTTTTGCTGAGCATGCATGTACAACTAATGTTGATGGTTTTCTTCATAGCAAGGATTCTAATGGGACCAATGATAATTCTCCTCCTAGTTACAAGGATTTTAATAGGACCAATGATGATTTTCCTCCCAATGAGGATTTTTATGGGACTGATGATGATTTTCCTCCAAGTGGGGATTTTAATGGGATAGATGATGATTTTGGTGAGGATGAAGACATCAATAATGGTGAAGATGATTTTCCTCCAAGCGAGGATTTCAATGGCATCGATGATGACTTTCCTCCAAGTGAAGATTTCGATGCCAACTATGATGATTTTCCTCCGAGCGAGGATTTCAATGGCACCGATGGTGACTTTCCTCCAAGCGAGGATTTCAATGGCACCGATGATGACTTTCCTCCAAGAGAGGATTTCAATGGCACCGATGATGAATTTCCTCCGAGTGAAAATTTCAATGGCACCGATGATGATTTTCCTCCGAGTGAGGATTTCAATGGCACCGATGATGATTTTCCTCCGAGTGAGGATTTCAATGGCACCGATGATGATTTTCCTCTGAGCGAGGATTTCGATGGCACCGATGACAATTTTTCTCCGAGCAAGGATTTCAATGGCACTGATGATGATTTTCCTCCAAGCGAGGATTTCAATGGCACCAATGATCATTTTCCTTTGAGCGAGGATTTCAATGGCACCGATGATCATTCTGTTGACGATGAAGCCACCAATGATGAAGACAATGATTATACTCCAAGAAAGGATGTTACAGGCACCAATGATGAAGATAATGATTCTCCTCCAAGTAAGGATTCTACAGGCACCAATGATGTCAAGAGTTCCCTTTTAGTGTTGAATCTCAAGAGTTCCCTTTTAGTGAAGAATTTAGTAGCACCAATAGTGTTTATGGTCACATTGATATGTCAGCAATAGATCAAAATATTAATGATCATGACAATCATTTTCATATTGAATTTGGTGATGAGATTTTCAATGAGGGGGGTCATATGCCTCACAATGAAAACATTCATTCTAATGAGGATGTTGTTGCATACATAATGGTCCAGGAAATGCAGCAACACAATCCAATAATGAGTAGGATTAAGTGTAGGACTAGACCTTTTTATGTCAATCCAAAGCATTCCAGTTATACAAGGTCTAGGAAAGAATTGCTCACAAGTCCAAGTTCCGTTACTCATTTGATTTTGAGTGAGTGTTGCCACATACAAGAGTTGTTTGAAAGGTATAGGCTACAATTATGCCTTGGAGAAAAGGAAGATGTATTTATCAATGAATGAAAGTATGCAAAATTCATATTTAATGGGGTGCATGATTTCTACAAGAACGGGTTATTGTTATCGTGTCGGAAATGTTATTCTTTGTAGAAAGGAATTCAAACGGATTCACTCAATTGGTAATCTTCGATTATCAAGAATCCAAACAAGACTAGATAAGGATCCTACATTTTATTTTGACGATTATCAGGGACGAATCACTGGGCCATCAACACACATTGTAACATCATGGATGCATGATTTATTTTCTAAGCATGGAGAGAGTATGCCAAATAGAGAAACAATACACATTCTAGATAATTTATTTATTTATTTTTAACTAAAACAAATATATTGTATTAAAAAAAAAGAATAGTTGAGCCATGGCTGGAGCCAAACCGACTGAGTACAATAATCAAGAATTAAGTAGCATATTCTTATCAAGAATTCAGTATCATGGTGAAAATATTATTATTTTTATTTTTATTTTTTTGGAAAGTTGAAGTCAGTAGGTCGTGAAGGTGGTCTTCTGTCGAATTTGAAGTCAAATGATTTGATCTTTATTCAGAACTAATGTTTGGATACTATAAAGAGGATTCGGTCTGCTCGATTTCCATTGTAAACCCCTGGAGGATTTCCTCATTCATTGTTTTTTGGAGAGGAAGCGAACAGATAAAGGGACTGGATGTCCAGTGTGTGTTCCCGTGATGTATCCAGGATCTTTGCTTTCTGCAAGAGAGCATTTCCAGCTATATGGAATTTAGTGTCTCTTTGAATTTAGAATAGAGGCGTTGATACGATGGAGTCATCGTTGTTGCATCTCTGAGTCGGTTGTGGTATGCTCAAATCATTTACATATTCTCAGTCGGAATCTTCGAATGAATTCTGCAAGAAAGGGCAGCTCAGGGAATATGATGGTGGCAAGGATTTTTGTTGGTGAATTCGAACTTTCCGGATTCAAGATTAGTTCCGGTGTTTGCTTGCAATCCGCGTCATAATTTAGATATCTCATAATGTGATATGATTTGAATTGCCTGAAGGAGTCTGCTATTCGCCGGATTCGATGGATAATTCGTTTTAAAGCCAAGTTGTTGAAGTCTGTATTCCCATTGAGAGCTATGATGATGACCATTGAATCTCCGAACACTTGTACTTTATTAATATTTTGTTCTTTAGCGATTTGGCAGCCTTTTAGCAATGCTAAGGCTTCTGCTAAATTGTTAGAACAAGTTCCCAAACGCCACCTGAAACTTAATCTCAGAGCACCTCCATTGAACAACGAACACCTCGAGCCCCTGCCACTTCAGGATTTCATTTGGATGCTCCATCAAAGTGTAAAATGTCCATAGTTTGCTTATTCCTCTAGTTTTGAAAATCAGATATGGGAAGTCTGATAAGCCATGCCGGTGGATAATGGGATTGTAGATTGGGAATTTTTTTCTTTGGGCATGAGGAGGTGGTTCCGATCCAATTCAACTCACTTATGTTTAGGTTTGTATCCATCTTGCGATTGGAGGCATTTGGGAATTCTATGAGAAATCCCTTGGCTTGTCCAACAACTTGCAGGGGGTGTAGTGGGTTTTGTGGAAAATGGACTTATTTCTAGCTATCCAGATTTTCCAGCAGGTGAACTTTGGGAGGGTAATCCAAATGTGGGACTAGAGCATTTTTTGGACAGGGGAAGAGGATAAATGGCTTTCCAATCCTTGAAAAGGTCCGTGGTGATATTGAAGGATGACATATCGATATTAAGATCATGAAGCATAAGATTCCAAACAATTTTTGAGAAATGACAGTTTAGGAAAAGATGATCTAAAGTTTCGGAGTCCTTACAGCATAGAGGGCATCGGTGTGGTTCGATAATTACCCTTTTGACTAGGTTATCCCCAGTGAGTACCTTCTGATGGATAAGGGTCCAGATGAAGAAGTTTATCTTAGGGAGTCCAAATGGATTCCAAACGGTCTTCCACAAGATTTTTCTTGAGTTTTCATGATTATGGATAGCATTGAAGCCCATGGAAATAGTATAAGTTCCTTTTGGACCCCATCCGCATTCATCATTGTCTTGTAATTGTGTAGGAGCACATCCATTTAATTTTTCAATGAGTAGACATCTGGATGGCTCAAGGTTGGCTGGAATCGATATGTTTTTCCAACTCCGCCATACACCAAAAGTATCCTAGAGACTAAAGTCATTTAAAGTTTTGATTCCATGCTGCGTAAGCCATTGGACTATTTCGTTGAGCTCTTAGCAGTCCTGTAGTGGATTATTTCCCATTATCTTATCAGTGAACATGTTTATTTTTCTGCCATATCCTGGAACCCAATAGAGTTCTTGGGAGAAGAATCCCCAAGTGGCCTTGCATAAAGACCAAGTCGAAGTGCCTTTCGAGGTTGGTCTACTGTCCAATTATCTTAGTTTATTGCTGTTGAGATATTTTCTTCTTAGTAGCTGGCTTACACGATGTTGATTGTTATGCAAGATTTACCATAATAATTTTCCTCCTAGCGCTAGATTTGCCTGAAAGGGGTCGCAAAATTGGAGTCCACCTGAAGATTTTGGATGAGTTATGGTTTTCCAGTTCACTAAATGGATTTTATTTTCATTGTTTTTTCCTCATGTCCAGAGGAAGTATCTCAAAATCTTGTTGATTTGTTCGGATAATATTTTGGGTGCCAGTAGGATTGACGATTGGTAGATCGGTAGAGCTGACAAGACTGCTTTCACAAGAATTAATTTCCCAGCTGTGTTTAACCACTGACCTCCCCATCTTCTGATTTTAGATTTTATCTTGCTAATCGTGTCATCCCAAATTATGGAGTTTGCATGTCTCTGAGTAATTGGGAGACCTAAGTATGTAAAATTGTCCCATTGATTGTGAACTCTAATACCGAGGATCTTGCTAATGTTGGTTGTAGTTTCATTATTCATGTTCCAACCATATACCGCACTTTTAAGAAAATTGATCTTGCCTCCTAAGGCATTGCAGTACGAGATTAAGTCTTGTTTGAAGTTTCGGGCAATATTGGCTGAACCACCTCCCAATAGTAGAGAATCATCAGCGAAGAAAGTGTGGTTGAGGGGCATGGAATCGGAGCTGAGATTGAGACCAGGTGAGAAGCCTGAGTTTAGATATGAATTCAATTTTTTGCTGAGAGAGTCAGCCATAAGTATGTACATGAAGGAGGACAATGGGCATCCTTTCCTAATTCCGCGTGTGGCTTGGAAGAAATCACTGGGTCGACCATTGACAAGGGGAGCGATCCAAGGAACTTTAATGCAAGTTGAGATCCAACTGATGAATGTTTCTCCAAATCCAAAATTTTTCATAAGTTTAAATAAGAATGAGTGTTTGACGCGGTCGAATGCATTTTCCATATAGAGTTTAATCAACATACCTCTTTCCTTCCGAATCTTGTTGGAATGAATAACTTCTTGTATTAGAATGACATTGTCAAGGATGTGTCTCCCCTTAAAGAAGCCTCCTTGATTAGCTAAGATAATTTTTCTAAGCATAGGCTTCATTATGTTTGCAAGCATCTTGGAAATGATCTTATAGGGTGAATTTCATAGTGAGATAGGTCGAAATCAGCGAAGGAGATTGGATTTGTCTCTTTTGGTATGAGAGCGAGGAAGGTGGAATTGGTGCATCCACCAATCTTTGCTGATGAATGGAAGCTCCTTGCCATTTTCATGTAATATTTTTTGATATATTGCCAGCATGCTTTGAAGTGTATGGAATATCCATTTGGACCTGGCGCTTTGTCAGCATCAAAAGACTAGATGGTGTTGGTAACTTCCTGCTCTGTAAAAGGCTTAAGAAGGACTTCGTTGTCTTCAGGCGTGATGTGCTCTACGAGAATCTGCTCATCTTCTTCGCCATTTTTGTCATCCTCTGTGTATAAGATTGAGAAATGGTTATGAGCTGCAATTTTGATATTTTCATGTCCATTGACAGACAAACCATTTTTAGTTTTGATTTCAGAGATGTAATTAATTGACTATCTGATTTTGGTTTGCTTGTGGAAGTATGAGGTATTACTGTCACCAACCTTGAGCCAGGTGCTACGGGATTTCAATCTCCAAAATTCTTCTTCCTTGCGGAAAGCGTGGTGAGCCTTGGTTTCTTCCTGCAACATGATACTATCGATGGGCTGGTCATCCTATAAGATTTGGATGGATTCCAAATTATCGACCATTTTATTTCTGAGATTAGAAGGAGGGGGGCAATTAGTTTTTGCCCATTCCTTTATTGCCTTCTTGGTGACGATGAGATTTTGTTCCCAAACAAATCTAGGAGAACCGAAGATGGGGGTATTCCAGGATTTGTTTAGTATGTCCCAAAAGCTTGTGTGATCAAGCCATTGGGGACTGAACCTAAACAGAATCGGGCCAAGGTCCTTGTTGTCTTTGAAATGGAGATGGATCAGCTTGTGATCCGAAGCCAAGTTTACCATGATTTTTGAGATAATTGTTTGTCTATCATTCAGGAGGATGCTTTGAACAAGAAATCTATCCATCCTAGCCATTATGTTTTCTTTTCCAATTCGCTTGTTGGACCAGGTGTAT
Source organism: Larix kaempferi (assembly GCA_027924585.1). Classification (NCBI taxonomy): domain Eukaryota; kingdom Viridiplantae; phylum Streptophyta; class Pinopsida; order Pinales; family Pinaceae; genus Larix; species Larix kaempferi. The sequence continues at coordinate 8,633,907 of BSBM01001073.1, forward strand.
TTTCCCTTCTTGGGTTTTGTGAAGAACCTGCAATAATTAATTATTGAAAACACATGGAATAACAGAACTCAGAATCACTTTTATATTGATCGCAGGCCACTTCGAGGGGGCAACCTCCTTTGAGCAAGCTCAATACAAATAATTTCATGGTGCCTTCATTGGTCTCAACACAAACTTATATACTATGTCTAGGTGCCAATACCATGTGTCAATACAAACCATGGGCCAATACAAACTATGGATCAATAATTACTATGGGACGACTTATAAAGCATATGCGTCCAACAACAATAAGACAAACTATGGATCAACAAATACTACAGGACGACTTACAACGCATATGCGTCCAACAACAATATACTAACAAAGTAAATAGAAGGGTTGACATGGGTTCTTAACATCCCCTCTCCCTTAGAAAAAGCTTTGTCCTCAAAGCTTTAGATGTGGAAATTGATGCAGAATCTGAAGGAGTGGTGCCCCTGTAGCATCCTCGAGTTGCATTCCGGGCCACTGATGCCTTTTGATTTGCAGGTAGGGTTGCTTGGAAGGTTGTAGACAAAGAAGAACCATATCAACTGTGTGAAAAGTGCGTTCAGAATGGTGCTGATCGGCTTGTTGTTTCATTCGAATTCTTTCCATGTGAAGATTGTCCTACAGAATGAGAAGAATCGGATCACTGTGGCGAAGAACCGAGTCAATTGCCTAAATTGGGGAGCTACTGAAGGTGTATGGAAGAAGAACTGGCGGTGCATGTCCATAGATTGCTTCATATGGTGTCCTTTTAGATGTGGTATTGTACCACTAGAGAGCTTCTAGTAAATCCATAGAAATAGTTGTCCAAATCTCTGTAGGGATGGGCAAGGGTTCGAGCAGTCCCGAAAGGAGTGTCGTTTCACCCTTGTTGACCTGGTAAGTATCACAGTCAGCCACCATCTGTTAAATTGTTATGTTCAGTCCCTGCCAAAAGAAGTTACATTGTTCCCGGTCATACATTTTTAGGAACCCAGAGTGCCTTATTGATGAAGAAGCATGGAGTTCATAGAAGAGATAGCCTTGTTGAACATATTGCAACCAATTTGGAACAAGCATAGAAATAGCTGTAAGAGAAACTGGGTCATCACCCATTTTAGGTGTGCTGGGGAGGAGACCCATTGGTCTAGGAAATTTTCCAGACTCTGGAGATCAGTCTTGATGTAGAAATAATTCCCTAATAGGTATGGCTACCACTTCTGTACTGCATGCAAAATAGCCATCATTTCCTGCTGAGATGGAGATGCGGCTAAATTCTTACCAGAAAAGTCTCTTGAAAGCGACAATCCCACTAGTTTAGCAATGACACCTGTATATCTATCCAAGGAAGTAGGGGAGACCGTTGATGGGTGCATTTGAATGGAATGGAGTTGAGCGATGACACCATGTGAATTCTTCTTAAGGATCTTTTCCAGGCGATGTAAACTGATGATGCGAAGAGACCCTTGTTGTAAGCCCTTAAATTTGTGTTGTTTCCCATTGACTGAAAACTGCATCCAAAGTTCAGCAAAATCCCATAAGATGGGGCCAAGTGTGCGTAACCATTGAACGCCCAAAACCACATCACATCCGCCTAGGGACAAGGAAAACATGTCAGAGCGCAAGTTATAATCTTCCAGAGAGATATGCACATTGTGACACTTCCCCTTGCAAGGTAAGGTGCCCCCATTGGCAACCATGAATTCAAAGTTGGAGCAAGGATGGACAAAACAATCAGCATGTTTGGTGATCCGAGGGTCAATGAAGTTATGAGTGCTACTAGAATCAATGAGTATTGGAAGAGGAAGCTTCTTGAAGTAACCCTTGACCCGCATTGTTTGGGGGGTGGTGATGCCAGATAAAGCATGGAGAGATGTCTCTAGTTGTGCATCCTGAGATGGGGGGTCAATAGGAAGCTCCTGAATGTCGACCTGATCATCCATTGTATCTGGAGCTTCTTCACCAATTTTAGAGGCAGGCAGAGAATCCATATCCAAGAGATACAACTTTTGTTGAACACATCTATGTCCCCGAGTGAATTTCTCATCACAATTATAACAAAGCCATTTTTCTTTGCATGCCTGCATCTCTATTTCAGAAAAATGCTTGATAGGAGTTGGTTGAGGAGTTGGCGAGATGGGGGGTCGTTGAGAACCCATATGTTGGAAGGGAACAAAAGTGGTCTGGAGAGCTGTTGGGCTGCAATCTTGTCTTCTGCCAACTTAGCCAACCCTAGGACTTCCATCATTGTGTTGGGACAGAACATTTTAACCTCTGACCGGATTTCATCCTTAAGACCACTGATAAAACAACTCCTGTAGAATTCATCAGACAATCCTTCTGTGTGATTGGCTAGTTTCTCAAATTCTATCTGATACTCTCTCATAGTGCCACTTTGACGAAGTTTAGTGAGTGCTCCAGTGAAGTCATCAAAATCACTAGGACCAAATCGTTGCAAAAGGAGTTGGCAAAAATCTGTCCATTTTGACTCGTCATGAGCCTTGATGTACCAACGGTACCATTGAAGGGCTTCCTGTTCCAAATGAAAGGATGCAAGTGGAAATTTTTGGACATCAAAAGTATTATTCAGACTCAAATAATGTTCTGCACGATAGATCCATCCAGTCGGATCAGTACCATTGAAGCAAGGAAATTCAAACTTCGGACCACAGAAATTACTGGAAGAAGAGAACCCATTGGCTACAGAAGATTCTTGCTGTCGATTATTGTTCATGGCTGAATGCTGAAGATGGAGGCTGAGAAATTTTTCATCTAGATCTTGGAGTTCGGTTTGGATGGCTGCAAGTGCTTCCTCCATGGTTTTTGCTCCTGCGTGGGTGACAACCAGAATTAGGAGTTTTTTTTGGGGGGGGAATGGATAGAAAAACATAAACCAAAGCTTATTTAGTAAAGAGAAATTTGGATTTGGGAAAAACTCGGATAGGTAATTGGGGTTTGACTATGTTTTGGACACTTTTTGATGGACAGGGAAGCAAAAAAGGGGATTTCAGAAGCAGGGTGAAAGAATGAGAAAATTGGTCAAAGAGAGACAAAGAAGCAGAATTAGCGAATGAACACGGTGGCAAAATTTGGAGGTGAGTGGGTGAAAATTGAAGAAATTATGGCAAACCCTAAAAATAAACAAATGTGAGATTTCTGGCTTTGGGAAGTAGAATTTGGGATAAGGTCCTTAGGAACGAAATATGTAGAATGGGATTGTAGGGGTGTCCTAGAAGTTTCAAGGGAAACGGAGTTAAAACAAGGGAGATATGGCGAAAAAACCTTTTTTTTTTTTCAGAATGGATCTGCTACGAAAGGGATCTGAAACAACTTTTAGAATAGATCTGAAATGGTTGGATCTACAATGGCTTTCAGAGTGGATCTGAAACGACATGGAAGTGATCGACAACAATTCAGCTGAAAATAGATATGGACCCCATGTATGTGCAGCTTCCTAACAGTTCAGGGGTTTCACTCGGCCACCAATGTTGTCTAACAGATTGCGTATTGGAGCAGTACCCCTCACTCCACGGCTCAGGTAAAACTGATAACCGCTTTGCCACAAATGACAGCTCTTGGCTTACCTCATGGGTGGGAACTAGTCAATCAGGTAGGGGTCGTTGCCCTTTTCGTTGGCAGGTCCTCTCAATGGGCCAGCTACTTCGGGGTTCCTGTGGTACTCCTCACAATGAATTTTAGGGGTTATGCCCAAGTAATTCCCACAGTTAAGTGGATAGGGATTATTCCCAGATCCGAAGCTGCAACAGATGCGAATTTTTTTTTTGGCAGAAATTTCACCCAACGAGCCCAAGAAAGTGCTCTGATACCAGATGTGAAGAACCTGCAATACTTAATTAATGAAAACACACGAAATAACAGAACTCAGAATCACTTTTACATTGATCGCAGGCCACTTCGAGGGGACAACCTCCTTTGAGCAAGCTCAATACAAATAACTTCACGGTGCCTTCATTGGTCTCAACACAAACTTGTATACTAAGTCTAGGCGCCAATACCATGGGTCAATACCATGTGTCAATACAAACCATGGGCCAATACAAACTATGGATCAACAATTACTACGAGACGACTTACAAAGCATATGCGTCCAACTACAATAAGACAAACTATGGATCAACAAATACTATAGGACGACTTACAAAGCATATGCGCCCAACAACAGTATACTAACAAAGTAAATAGAAGGGTTGACATGGGTTCCTAACAGGTTTGATGTCAAGTAGGTCCCATTTTTGTATGAGAGCTTCTACATGAGATCTGAGAATATCCTTTCCAAGAAGACCTCCCCTTTTTTCAGATGTCGAGAGTGTAATGTTCATATCGCCTGCTAAGATAATATTATGAGGTGTATATGCATCTAGGAAATCTTCCAAAAATTCCAAGTAGTCCTTTTTTTTAGTGTAAAGGTTAGGGACATACATATTGAAGAGAGAAAATTGGCTATTTCTTTGGATGTGAGTGAGTTCAGTATAGATCCAGTGTTGCATGGAAAAGGAGTTGAGAAGGTGGAATTTGTCGGAAGACCATAGGGTCGTTATGCTACAGGATGCCCATATAGCGCTCATAGCAATTCTTGCATTTTTCAACCATTTTTCACTTCCAATGTCAAGGATGATCTTTTCATCGATTTTTGTCTCTTGGAGTAGGAGGATGTCAGGCATGCCAATTTTCTGGAGGTCTTTGACTGCTTCTATTTTGCTGGGATTCCCTAGTCCTCTACAGTTCCAAGAGACCAACTTCATTATCTAATATTATGGGCAGAGGAGGATCCTCCTCTTGCTAAGTCTCTCACTTTATTTCCTGCTAATCGTGCTTTGGTGTTCTTGCTGAAAGCTATGTCTATTTTTTTTAACAAGAACGGTTAAGAGTCATTTATATTAAAAAAGATAGGAATTACAAAAAGTATGAGAGTGACTGCTCTCTGATCGAGCCAATGTTTGCTTCATCTTGTTTCTCCTTAACAAAATTGAAACTGTTTCTGAGTAGTCCTATTCTATGGAGACTGTAACTCCTTACATATTGTGCAAGTAAAAATACTACAAAATATAGCATAAAGAAAGTGCAGGGGTGTTTCTTCTACTTCGTAACAGAGGCAAAATACTGAAATAGATTCTGCTTTAGAGCCTAAACTGTAAAGAAAAGGAGCCATATCCAAATAACTGAAGGGAGGGGAAAAAAGAGCAAAAAAACCAGAGTCCTGAGAGGTCTCAGCGAAGTCCATGGTGCCGTGCCAGGGGTCCACGAGTGCTATCGTCAGAAGGGTCTTTTTGCTTGCCATACCCTGACTCAGCGCTGTCTTGCATTGCTGGGAAGCAACGATTGACCTCTTCCCTGATCTTGTCGAGTTTCCCTTCAACATCTATGACGTTTCTATTGTTGTCGTTAATCTTGGAGTCTAAATTTGAGATGCTGAGGACCGCGTAATCCAAAGTTTCATAAATAGTGCCAATTCTCCCATTCATCAGAGTATTCCCATTGCGAACTTCAGTGATGGTGGAGGAGACCAGGGTGTGAATCCTCCCCAAGGATTTCTTCATTTCTACATTTTCTACCCTGAGATGATGAAGTTGTTCCTCAGTTTCAGTCATTTCGAGAGTATCTTCAACCACAGCTAGGTTGAGAGAGTGGGAAAGCAGGGCTTTCCTGGAGATTTCCAAAGCCGAGAGACTAAGATTCTGAAGACTAGGAGAAAGATTTGAAGGCAGGGATGTATGGAAGAGGAGGCAGTGGGTGGGAATATGCCCGGAGTCTGGGATAGCACCTGAGGGGGGTGCAATGTGAAAAGCAGAGGGAAAGTCACCCATTACACAGGAAGCTCGGGGATGGAGAAAAAACCAGAGCGGGATTGATAAGATGCAGGACAAAAGGAATGAAGAATGAGGGAAGGGATGAGAGTGTTTAAGTGTGCCATCCCGAGATGGAGGTGGGAAAGCCCGAGGCGCAGCTAATGCGAGGTTAGTGCAGTAGGTAGGTGGCTGGAGTGGATATCCACGCATAGGGAAGTAGTTAATGCCAAGTGAGGGTGTCATAAGAAGGGGAGATCGAGAAGGAGGGGAGGTAGGAGTTAGGGTATCCAACATTTTTCTAATTGTTTGTCATTGAGGGCAATAAACCCATAATCAATGAGAACCCTCTTATTAGCCATGTTGTCCGCTGCTGCATTATTTGCTCGGAGGATATGTAGGAACTTGATAGCGGTAAATTCCTTGAGGAGATGTTTGAAAATGTGATGATGTTTGGAGATAGGTTGTTTGTAGCTTAAGGTTATCTTTCTAGCCTCCTTGATTACAAGTAGAGAGTTTCCAAAGATTACCAATTCCTTTAGTCCCAGACTGATAGCTAATTCCATTCCTTTGAGTAACACGAGCCATTCCGTGTTATTATTTGTAGCTTTTCCAAGTCCCCATGCAAACTCTGCTTGTCTATTTCCACCAGGGTCAAAGATGACCCCTCCTGCACCTGCCAACCTAGTCTGAAAGCTATGTCTATTGTTGCTTGGGAACCTTGGAATTTCTCACGTTCTGCTTCTTCTTCTCTTAGGTCTTTGCTTGTTTTTCGACCTAGATTTTTGGAGGATCTGTCAATGAGATCTTCCAAAGATGCAGGGGATACTATAGGTTTAGCTTTTGTGATTTCAGCATAGGAGGGCGTGCCTTTGATCCTAGTGGGGATTGGGTTTTTTTGGGTCTAAAGTTATTTTGGATCATCTAGGGTTTGGGGTGCTTCTTGAGATTCTTGTTGGTCAGGGATTTCTCCTTCTTCTGGGGTTTCGGGGTCTTCGTGGATTTCTGGCATTTCAATAGTTATGAATCTGTTCCTATTGTTGTTAGCCATAGGATTTTGGAGTTGATGATCAACTTTCATTGAGCTTTGACCTTTGGAAGAGATTTTTGTTCCTGCCTTGGCACTTTTTTGAGTAGTTGTCCATTGTTCTTTTTTCCCTCCTGGCTCTGGATCTGTTGGATTCTTCTTGCAATATTGAGCAAAGTGCCCATATTCATGGCAATACCTGCATTTGAATGGGATTTGCTTGTATTCTAGGTCTTGGATGTGTGACCAGCCTACCATGGTGATATTTATAGCTTCTGAGAGACCGTGTTCCAGATTAACTTCAATGCAGATCCTTGTGCATGAGTACTGATCTTTCTTGTCAGCTTTGTCGATGAATTTTCCAAGCAAGTTTCCGGTGGCTTCTAATGATTTAGAATTCCAACAATGAAGAGGGAGGTATGGGAGCCTTACCTAGCAATAAAGAAATCCTATGATAATCATGACGTCGTAACCGCATAAACATAGTAACACCATAATCATAGTGACATCATAAAACATAGTAACATCCTATACTTGGGTCCATCATGTCGTAATAAATTTTACTCAGTCGATCTGAGTTCAACAGATAATAAGCAATAAAGTATAGTGTGTCTAACTGATAAATATGCCTAATCAAAATATGGGGCATTACAAAGAGTCTACCCCCAACGAGGTAGACCATCTATCAATCAATCTCAAAATCAATCGGTGGGCTTGGTTTCTAGCAAAATGATTACAGGTTCAAGGATGAAGGCTTTAGTTTACTGGTGAATGGCAGGTAAAGGATTGTGATGAAAGGCTCAAGGCTGGAGGCTTTTTCATTCACGGTTCCATTCTATAGTGGTGGCATATGTATGGTTTTATAATTTCCCTTGTGGACTCTTTGATGTAGGGAATCTAGCCACTACTATATTCTTTAGGGATTTGTCCCTTCATTTGAAGTATAGAAGGGATCGTCAACCCCCTGGTCCTAATAATAACACAGGGTGTTATGAAGGGTTGTCAACTTTGTGGCGGTGATTGGAATGAGAAAGAGATCCTCATTTTTACTAGGATGCAGGGAGCTAGGGTGGTCTTACCGTTAAGATTACAGTGGGAGACCACATTGTTTGGACCATAAATGTCATACCCAATAACTGCTTGAATATCGAATGGAACGAGGTGTTCGCCATAGGTGTAGAAAATTTGGATTCCCCAACCCTAGAAATCTAGCTAAAAAATGGAGATTCAGCTGATGCCGGTGATGGATTTTTAAGCACGCTATCATTTGAAGTGTAGTAAATCCCCACGATAGGCCTCCCAACAATCCATTGGTGCCTCAATGGCATATATCAGAAGATGATCAAGGACGAGTAAAGGTCAAAGGAGACATCATGCTCATCATATGATTTGGGGAACATGCCGATGAAGCATTTCAAGAAGCAATGCAAACTTGCTTAGGTGGGTTTCTTTGTTCCAAGGTATACCTTTATCTCAAGCTCTAGTGTCTGGTGGTGAATGTAGTCGAATGTTGGGAGCTCAGGGTTTCAGAAAATGGGAGCTACCCTGATATTTGTTTTAAGGAACAACTGGGATTTCATATTAGAATGACGAGAATCTCCATGAATCGGATGTCTTAAAACCCTTTATGGAATTGAGATTTGTTTTTTGTTGCAGCGGAGCTCTTAGAGGATGTTTTGTTATTTAGCATGGAGAACCAAGCTCCGAAAGAGGCCTAGGCCATGGGAAGGGATAAAGTTTCACTTAATTCAATCGACAAACAACTGGATCAGAAGCTCATGATCTCTAGGTGGCTGGATTTGGACGACCATAAAATGGAATCCGAAGGAAGGCTTCATATTTTCTTGTGTTTTGATGGAAGTTACCATGTTTTAGATGAGGTCACGCACCTGACGAGTGATTTGTGTCCCACTTGCAAAGAAATATGTCATACCTGTGTGGGAGTCTTGGAGGTTGGTATTCTAGGCACTAAGAATTTGGTTATTGTTTGCCTACATATGAGAATTTCTAGTCACTCTGCATGTATTTTAAGTATGTTTGAAATTTGCATGTTTTAGATGTTTTGAAGCTTTAAAACTTAAATATGCTTTTCATGAAATTTATGTAGTGTTACTTGGGGGATGACCCATCCTGAGGTGGGGGGCGGCCTCCTACACTTACTAGACGGATAAATTTTGGTGCATTTAGTGGGGAACCTAGAGAAGATACGGTGAAATGCTTCACTTAAAGAGGGAAATGTTTGGATCAATGTCATCTTTTGCTCAGTACCAATGTTTTTTGGAGCCTCATTTAAATATTTCTCTCATACCAGCACATAAACTAATGATATTAACTCTTTTTTAGCTTTCTTTAGCTAGACAACTAGTAGCTAGTCTCTGACATGTTCTTAGATCTTATTATATATCCGCGTTTAAAATTTTCCTTCTATTTCTACATTTAAAATTTGTCTTCTATTATCTTATATAAACCCCATTTTTCCTATCGATAACACTTTATAAAAACACATAAGGTTTAACCCATTGGCATTTATCGTTTTAATGGGGTTGATGATTGAATCTCCAACTTCTTGCTAGTTGTTGCTTGTCTTCGATTGCTTGTTGTGCAAATCATTTTATACTCTTTTATCTCTTTTTTTAGCTTTCTTTAGCTAGACACCCAACAATAAGTCTTTAGTCAATTCTTATATCTTATTATTGTTTTGTTTTAGCATTGTTGTAGTATAGGGCTTGGTAAAGGTAAACTCATTGGCATTTACCATTTTCATGGGGTCCGACTTCTTACTATTTGTTGCTTGTTTATGATTGCTAGTTTATCTGCAATAGGGAGGGATTGATTTGCATATAGCTTTATCCACTTTCAGTAGGGAATGGACATACCTGAACCCAAATTTGATTCTCAACGGATTGTTCGATGAGGGCTCCACCCACCCATGTGAAGAATTTGATCCTCTTTAACTAACAAAGAAAGGTTCAGTTAACTAAAATTAAAATATAACATTAGTGCATAGGTCAGATTCCCACCTCAACACGCCTCCCGAATCGATAAAATTCTACACTTGAAAGCAAATCATTACAAAATACAGGACTGCCGTCATTTTCCTTCTCGGTAACTTTCTCTTTGCAGTAACGTAATTCCCTGTACTTTGTTGTTCCTTCACTCTTTACTATTTAGTGAGTATCATTGTAATGTATGTTGTCATTTAAAATAGATTATTTTAATGTATTTTTTATTAGTATTTTGAATATTTTAAATTTAATAAGAAATTCATTGGTGTTCTAGATTTGATAAATTGTTATTGTTACATCTTAAATGTCATTGTGAACATTTGTTTCACACTTTTTTTTTTCATGTTTGCGATTAATTTTAGATGGGTTCCCATATGTTGGACATGTCCTCTCGATGCATTTCCTTGTGTGCTCATCCACCCTACTGGAACTTTGACGAAAAATTGATTTTGTCTTCTATAGACTCTTCGAAAAGATGATTGATTCTAACAAGTGTCTAAATGTTCATTAAAAACTTTCAATAATTATACATCATGGCTGAAGGATGGCTACATAGGTCTCCCTTATTTCCATCATGAAGCAAATACGACAAACATATATACCCCTAAACTAATGTGACCAAAAATAAAAAGTAATAAAAAATTCATGTTGGCTCGTAAAATAAAAAAAATAAAAACCAACATAGATCCATATTAAAACCAGATCTATCAAGCATTAAGAGGGATCAATTTTTTTGAGGTTTAATTTTATTTTTCTTTTGGTGTTAAAAAATTTAACATAAACAAATTTACACCTTAAGAAATTAGATCCTTCTTATTGCTTGATAGATCTAGGTTTAAGATGGTTCTATATTGGTTATAGTCAGGTGCTGGAAGTTTTTCTTTAAAATTTTGGCCATGTTAATGTTCTCTATGCTAATGTGGTCTTTGTAGATGAAGCCACGTGCAATTTTTGGTGACTTAGATTCATGGAATATATGCCCTTCACTACTAGCATAAATTGTTCCTTATCATCTCCTGTCAAAAGGGATTGACCCAACTAAAAGAATACTATAATTTCTTTGATACTCTGTCATGGATGCCAACTATACTTGATAAAAAAGCCCTCTTTTGGGCAGATTTGGGAAAAGGGCTTATCAGGATTATGCTAGTCAAGAAGTTTATCTTTACAACATTGGAAAACTGAAGAGAATCTTTAGGCTTTGATGAAATATGTGAATACATTTCTTTATTTCTCAGAGAAAATAATGAATGTGACATATTTTGTCAGGATTAGTTAATGTGTATAGACATATTTCGGGGCTAAAATTTTAAAGGAAATTATTATAGTGTATAAGAAATAATTCTTCAAGGATTTTGTCAGTAAGAAACTGTGATAGTACATGGTGCAATTTATAGTCCGACTTAGATTGCAAATTAGCTCAAAAGTCAATGAAAGCGGGCAAACATGCAACAGAGATATGATTTTTTTTGTTTATTCTAAGTTATTGTTGATCTATATAAATTTCATTTTTGTTTAATTTTTATTTTTTTCACACATTTTTGGGACACCTATCCCTTTTTTCAAAAATTGTTGCACCAATACCGGTGATGTCTTTGTCTCTCACTAGCAAACCAAACGATAATGAGGGCTTCCAAATGTCTAAATATGGCATTCGATTAACCATGAAAACTAAAATTCAAGATATATGCATTATGTAACCTTAAACATTAATAGATGATTAATGTGATCCACTGATCCCTCTTTGTGATCTACTTGTGTGGTTCATCAACCTGTTTTAGTCCTTTACTTCTATGTTTACTCATGAGATGAATAAACCAATTCAAAAAACTACTGGGGACTTGAAATTTACATATTTTATTTAACAATAGAGACTTTTTTATACCATCAAATATACATGCCATGGAAAAACTACCAAGCAATTTCTCTCATTCTGAGTATAGTGCTTAATATTCGTTGTGAAATCAAGGGAAAAATGGATATCATGAACCACTATAATCTATCAGTGCTTCTCTCTTTACGAAGGTATCAATATGTGGTGCAATGTCAAAGGAGGAGACATGGATTTGTGGGGTTTAGATACTATTTTCTCTGTTTGCATTTTGTGTCTATAGTTTATATTTTCAATACTTAAGTATCAAATAACCCAGGGTTTTAAGATTGAATATTCAAGTATCAAATAAGTGAAAACCCAGGGTTTAAGTTGGACCACTTGAATGTATTGAGATAATCTTATCTTTCCAATTTTTGTTTAAGACATGAAAATTAGAGCACCTAACTTCTATTGTGTTTTTATGTGTGACAAGCATTTGATCTGGTGTACTTGCATGGTATTTTTTTTAACTCGCCCTTGAACGCTTTAAACAACTTTGTCTCTTTTGGTAAATTCAAATCCAATGGCAAGGAAAATTTATTTGAGAAAGGAAATTGGAGTTGGATATTTTCGTAAAATTTATGGTGGTCATCAAAGAAATGGTGCACACCCTCCTCATTTCTATAAAAGCAGTGGATATATTGTTAGGCATATACTGTGGCAATTAGAGAAGATGAATATTGTTGAGATAGATCCCAATGGGTGAGCATTTTTTACTGCATTCTTTCTGTGATTGGTAAATAAGCATATCTCATGCCTTTCATATTCTAGCCAAATTAGAGGATTGTATTGTTCCAAATCAACCACAGGATGAGTAGAATCCCCATAGTTGATTTTTCTTATTTTACAATCATATGGAACTTAGGAATGAAATTTGTACATCGGAAGTTTTGACAAATATTTCATGGTATTAATGACTTACAAATTGTAATGATGGTTGTTAGAGTGCTTTTGTCATAGGCTTACTATATGCTGCAATTGGATGATATCTTTTGATGTACACCTAGTATATTTAGCTATTTGCACAGTTGAACAACTGGCTAAAGGGTTATGTATTGTTTGGTTATGTATTATTTGTGTTGAAAACAAGGGCTTGATGAATATGATCCACAATTACAAAATAAATTAGGTACCCTTCTCATACTCCTATAGAGAATAAATAGTCACTTAAACAAGAAAATGTATTGTAGTTAAAGACATTGAAAAGATAGGATAATTACTATACATTGTAGATCTATACCTTTGTAAATTTTTAGGTTAAATCCATGTCTATTTATGACGGTTTATTGAGATTTTGTTGTTCTCAAGAGTCATATGTTATTGTCCTTTGTACTTTATTGCACCTAAATTTGGTTCTTTGAACTTTGGTTTATATTTTGGCTCATGTTACTATACTCATATTTATGTGTAAGTATTACTTTAGAAGCCTATAGTAATTCGTCTAAAGTCAAGCTTGAAAGAAAAGTTTCAGCCATCTTCTCTATGATGGTTTCCTTGGAAATTTTTGGTGGCTTATTTGATGTCTATTTTTATTATTCTAATAATTAGAATTTTTTTTTCCTGCCGTCACACAATAATTTCTGCATCAACAAGAACCTGGCTAAGAAGATGAGGAAAAATGGGCCTATTCCTCACTGGATCAGGATGAGAACTGACAATACCATCAGGTAAGTTGCTTTTCCCCTAATTTGTGGTTAATGATTATTTTCATTTTTCTGGTTTCATATCTTGTTTGTACTCCATGCTTTATTTTTGGCTAATGTTAAAATGTTATTTCACTGCAGGTACAATGCCAAGAGAAGGCATTGGCGTAGAACAAAACTTGGTTTGTAGGCAGGAACAATATATGTTATGTGAGTTTTATTTGGAAGAGATGCATCTAGATACTATAGAAGATATTTTGACATTTTGGTTATCAAGAGTGCCATTTTAAAGTTTTTGACACAAATTTTATTGCATGGATTACATATTTTGATTGGATTATATAAAGCTCAGGAGAAGATTATGATTCCCCTTCAATTCTTTGTTATTGTTGTATGATCTTTTGCTCAACATGTTCATGGTCATTTTGAAAGCTAAATAAATAGGGATAATTTACCATGATTATATTCCATTGCATGTTACACTGATACTCTGTGGATTGTATGTCCAATTATAAATATCTTGATATGACTGGAGATGATATTTTATTGTTCTTCTACTTTGTTTGCATGCTAGATGAATTCAACAAGTTTGATTTCATTATTCTGATTTTCAATTCAAATAGATATCTCCCAGACATAAATTATGCCCTTGACATAAAAAAATAGTTGAAGAAAAGCTTCAACTGTATGTTTGAAATTTGTCCTTTGTAGTAGATATTTTGTAATTTCCTTACATTTTTTCAAAACTCTAAGTTTTTATTTTATTTTGATTGTTGGTTGTCTTCAGTTTGTTTATGTTGAGAAGAGCAATCTTTTGTGCATTATAAATGATTCTCACTATTTGTATGGAATTACAAACTTCATCTTCTTGTGCTTTTCAATCTGATAACTTTATGATCATACTGCATGTTCCATTTCATGGGGAATATCAACTTTTTTTAACTGTTCATAAATAAGTTTGATGATTATCATGTTTTCTTGCAAAACCTTGATCTTCGAATTCTTAACTATTACAAACATTTTTCAATAAATGAACGCAAGTGGATTCAGACCCATACCATTCTAGAGAACATGAACCCTAAATGGAACGAGTAGTGTACTTGGAGGCTTTATGCCCTGCATGGTCTTCCTATCCATCTTGTTTGGATTTATGGATGAAGTATAAAAAATATTTATCTAGTTTTGTCCTCGAGATTTAATTCCTGACATTAGACTATTTGTATTATTCATAGTAACATTCTTTTCATCCTACATTCTTCTTTCTATGACTACCCTCTTATAGCAAGAGTTATTAGCAATGTCGAGGAAAATTCTACTTCGTGGCTCTTGTTACAATTCAATCAGTCAGATGCTTCAAATTTAAAGGTGGATGTTAGAGATGTCGATTCGGGAAGGCATCAATTCAAAATATGGGACTCTAGAGGATAGCTGCCTTCAAATAATTCCTATAGTCATCATTATCAAGCTAATAGAGGATTAGATGATGACACATGCGATTATTCTATCAACACTAATAACGAATTTGATGTACATAAGAAGGCTAACTATTTGGAGGTAGATATAATTTGCGAAATCAAGAATTTGTCAGGATCTTTAAATGCAGAGAAAGTACTTCATGGAGAAGGATTTAATGAAAATAGTTTTTGTCTTTGAGATCCTTCCGGTGCATTAGAGAAAAAAGCTATTGAATCCTTTCTTTCTGGTACTGATAGAAACCCATCCTCCACGGAGTAGATTCAAAAGAGAAGAAAGAGTCTCTATCAAAAAATGGTCAGGGCCTATCAATCTTGTTTTAGGTGAAAATATACAGATGGATGAAGTTGTGATGCACGCAGAAACCACATTAGTAGGATGTTTTGTACGTCGAAGAGCAAGGGAAAATGGGTAAAGAAGTGGGTATCTGCGATGTGGGGAAAAATTCTTAGATACAAACCTAACTATTTTATTCTCTCATGAGGTTGGTTAGCCTTTTGTTTAAAGGTGGATTTGGATGTGACTAAGATTCAAAGTGGTATTTGGAATTAAGATTCATGTCCTTTATATCTGAAGCACCGGTCTCCATTGTTTGATGCATCATCCAAAAGGAATGACTTAGTCCCGGTTTGGGTTAAATTTCCAAATTTTCCTTTCGAATATTGGTTAGATGATATTTTTAAGGCAATAAAAAACTCCCTAGGAAGTTTTGTGGAAGTGGATAAATCATACTTGCTCTCAAGAATGATGAGTATGGAAAAGGTGTTGGTAATAATAGATTTAAGGGATGGAATTGTAGAATTTTTTTTTACACATTAGAGATAGTATTCATACTTAGTCTTTGGACTACTGAGGGGTTCCTTTTAAATGTAATAGAAGCCATACCTATGGGCATATCGCTGTGGAATGCTCAGTGACATTTAAGAGGAAAGTCTAGATGCCAAGGGAGTTTGCTCATAGTAGTATTAGAACTAAAGTCTTGGATAAGGAAGAGGCGAATGATACTAGATTTTTGACTAAGCATAAAATCCTAAAAGTTTCAAAACAAATTTCAATCTCAGAGGGGGTTTGTCCAATGATTGATGCCTCGTATCCATTGCACAAGAAGTGGAAGAATTTCGTGAAGCATGTATAGATGAAGCTCAAATTCTTCCTGTTGGTTATACAAAAAATGAGGATGATCATATCTGTATTTCTATAGAAGAAGTTCGTAAATCGTCCATGAGAACTCCTGATGAGATCGTGAAGGACTTAATTCCTTTGAATTTTGATTCAGAAACAAATTATGGGCCAAGAATTCTTATGAAATTTTCTAGGGTATAACCAAAGGAGAAGGGAGTCTTGATAAATGATTCAGGAGAATATAATTATGAATTCTACCCTCTATGCAATTATGCTTTAGGGCCAAAAACTCCTTCAAGAAATGTATTAGAATCTAGGTCTTTCTTCTTGAATGACAACTTCTCTACTCCTTTGAAATTAGATACAATATTTGTTCCTGGAAGGGGGATATGGAGGCCTTTTCTCTAGGTGGTTTTGACCACCAAAATCGACTAGGTGGACAACGTTGTACCATGCACATGTTGAATGTGCCTTGAAGATGAGAAAGAAGTACATGATGATTTTTTCAAGTGAGGCAACTCTTCTTCTTATCTTTTCTCCATGAAATTTTCGCACCCCTGCAGGGGATTTTGTAAAGATATGTCAACATGAGGGTCAAATTTGTGTAACTTAATCACATAATACTTTATCATTAGGGGAGTCCTTTCATCCAGTTTTTTTTTCACTTGGATAATTAAAATTCATTTTTAGTGATTTTAATTATTTGAGTTTTTCACTTAAAAATACCTCCAAAGTGGTGAAAGGAGTTTAGTGATCGAGTCCATAGGGTGATTGAGGCCTATAAATTTTCTATATAACCATGCTAGACATTATCTAGAGTCTTGCGGAATTTCATTAAGTTTTACATAGGATTTTTTAATTTTTGGTCATTAAAAAATGTCCCTCAACGTAAAACGTTATAATGTAAAAGAGGGATACTTGGTCCTTTTTGATGTTGTATAGGGGTATGGGTACTCAATATAAATGGAATGAGACCCCCTACACTCTTGGGCCAAGTTTGAATTCATTTAGACAGGTCTTGCTAAGCTTTTGGACACTTTTTCCCAGGTTAGTCATGGAAATTAGGAAATTGGGCAATTAATTAGTAAGACACGTTTTTGTAAAGTGACTATAGTCACTTGGGGAGGGTAAATAAAGTTTCCTAAGGTCATAGCATGATTCTAAAGTAATATTTAAGGTTAACCCCCCCCCCCCCCAAAGCAATTGTTTAGAGTGTGGTGAAGTGCCCATTCTAGGAAGTGCGCCCTCCTCTCCTTGAGCTCATGGGGTGAGTGAAAGTCAATGGGAGGGGTCCCACTTGGGTGGTTTCCCCCCCATTTGGATTAGGTTTGGGAATGGGAACATTAAAAGGGGGGTTCCCCCCCCCGCATGATTTAGATCCCAAACCATGGTTTACACCGCAAATGCACCCCCCTCTCTTGGGCGCCCCTCTCTCCCATTTGACACTTGTCTTGCATGCAAGAGGGGTCTTCTCCCTCTATTTTTATACTTAAGGAGGCTCCTCATCCTCTTTGTGGTTACAATCACTCATGCTCTTGCTCTCTTTAATTTTTTGCTCTCTCTTTCTCTCTTGCTATCTTGCTTCCATTCTTTTCCAAGAAGAGAGCCATTGTAATTTCCAGCTTTGTGAAGTTAATGAAGTAAATATTTGGAGGAAATATTGTCATTGGCATTGTGTGTGAGGTAATATTGTTTCATTCTTGTTTTCTTCTTGCATTTGTGGATCTCAAGAAAAGTGTATTGCTTGAGAATAACATTGTGATAGTTTTGTTACATGTTATGTGGGTTATCTTCTTAGCATTTGAGAAGTTCATGGACTTCTAGTTTGAATATATGATTTCTCAAGTCTTTGTTTGATCTCTCACCCCATTTGCATGTTGAAGCTAGTTTGTTACTAGTTGCTCAAGCTTGGAGAGTGGGATTCTCGGGTGGGATACCCCATTGTTCAACAAATTTTGAAGGAATTGGCATATTCAACCTAACATTTCTATTTTGTATATTTTTATAAGCTTCTTTTGCACTCTTAAATCATCTTTTTTCAAGTTTTTACATACTATAATGCACTAGTAAATTTTCTGAAATTTATATGCAAAGTTTCAAGTTGATTTTAAACTCAATTTTATCACATTTGTACGATATTAGCTTGTTGTTTTGTGTAGGTTTTTGGTGTTACAGGGGGAGGGAATGCTCAAATTTGGTCATTAACAAACACAAAGAACACCCAAGAGTGACCACTTCAAGTCCCTCACTAAAAAAGGGTCAAATTTCTCACTCTTGACCTCATTATCTTGTAAATAATAAGGCTGAAATTCTCCTTGTTGTAACAAGCCCAAGAGAGTCTCTTGGGATTGATTTCTTGTAGTCCATTTCATGTTTTAAAGTACTTAGCTAGTTTGCTTTCATTTGCATGCAAGAGAGGAGGCATTTTCACCCTTGCATGGTCTTGCAAGTAGTTTGGGTTTAGCATTTTATTTTCTTGTATTTTCTTTTGCCCCCACCTCATAAGTGAGAAGGCTTTGCCTCCCTTGTGAAATCGCGTTGGATTGCACTTTTATTTTCCCACACCTTGCATGAGAAGAGGCTTTTCCTGTCCATGCAAAATCGTTGAGGCTTGCATTTTATTTTCTAAGTATTTGCTTTAAGTTATTTTGCCCGCACGTCACAAGCGAGAAGGTTTTGCCTCCCTTGTGAAATCACATTGGCTTGCATTGCTTTGATTATTGCTTATAAGATTAAAAATTAAATCAAGCCCCGATTCTTGCCCTGTATTCTCTCCCATCACCGGTTCAACCGATCTTGGGTGACAAGAAATGGCAAGTGTTGGAGCCGAGGCCGCAGCTATGGTAAAAGCTGCGAATTTTGAGGAAAAAGCACAAGTATGGAAGAGTGCTAAGTTTTGACTAAGCGCCAATTTTGGGACAGAAGAAGACGGTGCGCAGTACGGTGCCAGATGGAGGAGCTCAGCGCAGATCACGGACCGGAAATCGCGGAGCTCGCGCGCACGTCAGAAGAGAATGAAGGTAGCCGAGTGGAAAGCCCAGCTACCATAATCAATGAAGCAATGGAGTAGAGGGCTCAGCTACCCTCATTTAAAGCTAAGTACAGAAGTTATGGTTGCTCGGATCAAGGAAGAGCAACGGACCAAAGCATTGAAGGCGAAGGACGAGGCATCCATACCCGTAAGCTGCGGCGGAATTCATGGAGCCTGCAGGAAGCGGCGACATGACTGCAAGCGGTGCCTACAGTACACCTAGCCATGTGCGTGGTTAGGGTTTTTGGGGATTACTGCCGGGAAAGGCCTGCAGTTTTGTAAAGGTGTGACCGCCATGGCCACCTATATATATGAATAATTGTAATGGGTAGATGTTAGAGAGTCAGCTAGAGAGTTAGTTAGCGAGATAAAGAGTCAGTTGGTTAGACAGATAGCTAACTAGTCAGTAAGCGGGTTAGCAGAGAAGCTAGTCCTTGAGTTGCAGACAGTCCGAGGCGACGTCTGAACTATTGTAATCTCTGTAGAGAAGAGAATAGATCGAGAGAAGGGCTCCCAGCTGTGTGCGTGGAGTTTCCTGGAAAGATATAAGGCTGTAGCTGTGTGCACAACATATTGTATAAGTCTATCATTTTCTGGTTAATACAAGATACTCCCGGGGACGTGGTTTTCCTCGTGGAGGAGGACTCCATACTTCTCAATGTTGCGATATTATGATTGAATGGATTACCTGTTTGTGTTTTAGTCTATTACGGTAAATACAGGAATATTGCATTATCTTTGTGAATGTGTTAGAGTAATTTAGTGAAGCTTCCTTGAGGGATAAAGTCGTTAAGGGTCGAAGGACACGGTAGATAACGTCTCCGTTGCGATAGGAGAACCTGTTGCTGCGACGAGCACGCGGGTGAAACTATGCAT
The DNA here is from genome assembly GCA_027924585.1 of Larix kaempferi. Classification (NCBI taxonomy): domain Eukaryota; kingdom Viridiplantae; phylum Streptophyta; class Pinopsida; order Pinales; family Pinaceae; genus Larix; species Larix kaempferi. Next base: position 8,653,770 of record BSBM01001073.1, read on the forward strand.
AGAATATCCGCGCAGAGGACAATTGGTCCTAGCGCAGGAGGGAAAGTACCGCGCAGCTAGGCCGCTGAGCAGGAGCTTGAGCGTTGTTGCGCTCATAAGCCTGAAGACGGGTCAGACCGTCGCCTTAGAGGAATCGTCAAGGAGGAAAGAGCAATCTCCGCATCGCCTAGGTTAAGGAAACCTGATTCCTTAGCCCCCCCATAGCCACTTCGGGTGAGACCTCGAGCTGCCGTGCAGCTCGTTGCCGAGAGGGCCAGTGCGCCAAGGGGTTTTGTTGCTGCGCTTCATTAAACCCGGGTCTGTCCAAAAAGCAGCCAACAAATGGTTCCGTTGCCGCGTGAATGAGACTTGTTATTTCAGTGACACACGAGATTGAGGCGAAATCTAGAGAAAGAAGGGAGCCAACAAATGGTCCCGTTGTCTTGTGACTTGTTACTATGAGACTTGCTATTTTTGCGACGAAGAAGACTGTTGCTGAAGCCAACAAATGGTTCTGTTGCCTTGAGACTTGCTCAGCTAACAAATGTGTTACTGGAATCCTACAACTACAGAAATTCAGGAGTGGTTTGATTTAAAGGCTAAAGAGTTCGCTGAACAAGAAAATAAAAGCTCTAGACTCCAGCCAGAAGAATGGTTGCAGAAGTATATCTATACTGACCTTCATGAAATTTTCTTTGTCACATTTGCACTCGAGTTACATGCTTGGATAGCCAAGTTAGCAAATACTAGACCCACTGTGTATATTGATCGACCAGTTGCTTGGACGCCTGAGCTAGTCAGTATTCTGAAGCGGGTAGATAATTCTGTGTCCCGCGCAGTAGACTTTTGGTTGAATAGTCTGCTGGAAGGTTTCATCACTGAGTTTGCAGTGGATACAAGAAAAAGTTTCAGTGAAGCTGAGAGGAGTTTCTTTCAAGCACATAGAGGTAAGTTCCTTAATTCTTTGAACTTATCGATTAAAATGCTTCTGTATGAAAAAGCAAAATTATGTATAGCTTCAGATGAATAGCATAGACAAGTAATGTCCGTAGACTCGGATAGTGACCCTGAAGTTATTGGTTGCACTCGTAGTGGAAAACGGTATAAAATAGGCCTTGACCAACATTCTTTTGAGTCAAGCCCAGAAGACAGTCAAGTTCCTAGAGCAAGCCACATAGAAAGACAAGGGAGCGCTCATATCCCTTATCACCCTTTTACACCGCAAAATCCAAACAAAGCTCAGTATAATCCCGCAGTAACACCTTCTAGTAGCCCACACGGTACTTCTAGTACCTCTGTACCACCCTTGTTCGACCAGTCCAGAAGAACTGCTACAGCACCTATATCTCAACCTAGCACAAGAAAGATGGGTGATGATATGAAACTACCAACTTTTAGAGGAACAGGGATAGAAGACCCTGAGCAACACTGGTTCCTATGTGAAGCCATTTGGACAATTAAGCAAATTAATGATGATGCTGTTAAACTGGTTCAGTTAGCAACCACACTAAGAGACAGAGCCTTAACTTGGTTCATGAAATACTCAGCAGCACAGAATAGGACGCTTGCTGATGTAAGAAATGCAATGATTAGAGAATTTAAGAAACCTAAATCAGAATCACAGTGTATAACAGAGCTCAAAGACATCAAGCAGTTACCCACAGAGTCAGTATGGGACTTTGACCAGAAGTTCAAAGCCTTGATAGATCAAGTAAGCTTTGAGTTTGCACCACAACAGCATAAGGAATGGTTCATTGCTGCACTACTTCCACACATTAGACTTCCTCTTATGCAACAGAATCTCACTACTCAGGAACAAGCTTTAGAGATGGCTATGAAACTAGAAGCTTCACCAATTGCTGGAACAAGCAACGATGTTGCGCAGTTGCAGAACCAATTAGCAAACTTAACCCTGCAAGTGCATGATATTAAGAAAGGAAAGGATGTTAAGGAAGAAATATGGTGTACGAAATGTAAATCACAAGGTCATTCAAAGGACCATTGCCCTGTTTTCATAGAGTATATTGCAACTGGAGCACCTAATCCTTTACCACAGCCACAAGGGTCTTGGTGTGAAATCTGTAGAACTAGAGGTCATAGACCTCAGGAATGTCACTTACTTCAGAAATATGTACAAACTCCAAAGAATTTATATTGTAATTTCTGTAAATCAGTAGGCCATGATGAAAACAATTGCAGAGCATATGACCTTATGATGGAAAGGAAACATGATATTTATAGAGTACAGTCAGAAGCATAAGGACCCATAGCAGGTCCACAGTATGACCAAACTCGCGATGGCAGAACAGGAAATTACAAAGGCCGTGGACGCACAACAAACTTTGGCCGCGGACGAGGCCAGATTACTTGTTATAATTGTGGAGCGCAAGGTCATTTTGCAAGAGATTGTCAAAACCCTACAACCCTTTGCAGATATTGTAAATCTTATGATCATATCATTGAAGAATGCCCCCAATTGATGACAAAAATGCAAGAAAAGACGCCACAGGTCAACCAGAATATTCAATTGATTGGAGCAGAAAAAATAGAGCCAGACCGTACAATTAATATTGTGACGCGCAGTGGAACAACCACTGGTGCGCCAGAGTCGGGAACTGGAAAGCAAGCGACGCAATGGGTGTGCCGCGCTAATATTAAACCAGCCCCACTTAATCTGCAAAAGCAAAAAGAAGCATTCAAGCAAGCCCAGGAGTATTTCTCAGATCCCAGAGCTTCAAGTTCTGTCGCAAATCCGCATAATGATATTGGATCGCAGATGCTAAGACAAGACAACCTGGTACAAGAACAGGCCACTACATCCGGAAGGCCCGATGAAGAAGATGCACTAGGTACTGTCCATAATTTTCTAAGGAACTGCTTAAAGTTGTTGCGCAATGAAAAAGCAACTATGGAACTTCAACACCTATTGGATAAATGTCAACAATCTGCTTCGACGAACACGCCGCAGCGTGCTGTTCACCAGATTGGGAGTCACATTAGAACTGGAAAAGAGATGAGGCTCACAGCGCAGATTGGAGCATTTGAGATGGACGAAGTCATTTTAGATTTGGGCTCAGAAGTTAATGTTCTCACCATGCAGACATGGGAACACATGGGAAGTCCTCAACTTACAAGATCCCCCATCCAGCTAAGACTCGCGAACCAGCAACGAGTCTCTCCATTGGGCAGATTACCCAATGTACCTATTGATATTGAGGGAGTAAGAAGTTCTGCAGACTTTGAAGTAATCAAAATCCTCGATGATAGTAGACCTTACCCAGCACTTTTAGGTATAGACTAGGCATTTGATAATTTGGCTGTCATCAATTTGAAGAAAAGACAGATGACCTTTGAGGACGACCAGATTAGGGTCATTGCACCGCTTGATCCTATTCAAGGACCAAGGTATATAGAACCCATTCGAGCAGAAGAAGAAGCGCGCCAAATGGAAAGTTTGTATCAGATGACTGCTAGTCAGAGACTACGTCAATACCACAGCAGATGGCCATATCAGCTGGCGATGCGATAGTTCGTGCACATCAGACTCAGATGCAGGATTGGAAAACTGGCAGAATCGCTTACATGAGGTTTCTACAAGACGTTGCGCCATGATGAATAAATCCATTCGATGGATTGGCACAGAATTGACTGACACTCCAAGTTTTGATGGTCTAACTAACGTAAATGAATTCATACAGGCATATGAACAACAGCTTCCAGAACAGCAGCGCATACAGGCATTAGATGTATCACTACGTGCTACACCCGCAAGATGGTGGGGTGCGCATAAAGAGAATATTCACACTTGGCAAGACTGTCGCAGATTGATACTGCGCAGATTCCAGGACACTACAGCAGAGATGTCACGCAAATACGAGGGACAGAGTGACCCCAGGTCACACATCGAAGCATGCATTCAACAATGGTCAGATATTCCGGACGATGAGTGGGTTCACCTATTCATCCACACATTGGACACAGTTCCAAGGAACTGGTACACTGAAACAGAATTGCGTAGAGGCACTCTTACTTGGCCTCTTATGATAGAAATTTTTCAACTTACCTTCAGCTTTGAGTCAGAGCATCCGAGTATTGACCAGGCTCTGAAGTGTATTAAAAAGAAGGTATTTGAACCATGTCTATTATCAGAATACTCCCAGCCAGATTGGGCTGTTCAGATAGAACATGCCCTCGAATGCTATAATTTCACCACTAGAGAAGAGGAGGATGATCCTCGCAACATCAATATTCCAGAATCAGAAGGGACGCGCAATGTTCAAGGTCCTCAGCTTGATATCCCTGCCATTACAGAACACATCAAGCTCAAGAAGGTTAACATTGGTACAGAAGCCGAACCCAATTTTGCTTCTATAGGAGACTATTGGGATGATGAAACTGTTGCGCATATTTCAGATTTATTACGTGACTACCAGGATATCTTTCCTACCAAATTCACAGAAATGAAAGGCATCCTAGGAGACTTAGGAGTGATGCGCATACCTCTGAGACCAGATGCCAAGCCAGTAAAGCAGCGCCCATACAGGTTGAACCCGCGCTATAAAGAAAAAGTCAAAGAAGAAATTGACAAGATGCTAACAGCAGGTATTATTGAGCCAGTAGAAGAAAGCGACTGGATTAGTCCTATGGTTGTGCAAGAGAAGAAGACAAAAGGTGAAATAAGAATTTGCGTGGACCTGCGCAAACTCAATGACGCATCAGCGCATGATCCATTTCCTACGCCCTTTACAGATGAAGTGCTTGATAATGTTGGAGGACAAGAGGCTTACTCCTTCACTGATGGATTTTCGGGATACCATCAGATCAGAATTCATCCAGACGACCGCCATAAGACTACTTTTGCGACTGAATGGGGCTCATTCCAGTACACGGTAATGCCCTTTGGTCTTAAAAACGCTCCTGCTATCTTCTCTAGAGTCGTTGTCGCTGTTTTTAAAGAATTTATCCATAAATTCTTAGAAGTCTATTTTGATGATTGGACTGTGTTTGGCTTATTAAAGAACCATATAGCGAACTTGCGCATGATGTTAGAAAAATGTAGATAGCATCAGATTTCCCTTAACTTGAAAAAATGTATCTTCTGTGCTCCTTTTGGTATTTTGTTGGGTCATATTGTATGCAGACAAGGACTCCTGATGGATCCTGCGAAGGTTGCCATCATTGCTAATTTACCGGCACCCAACTCAGTCAAGCAATTGCGCACTACATTGGGACATACTGGATACTACAGAAAATTCATCAAAGGATATGCAAAGATCACAACACCTATGGAAAGACTGCTGAAAAAGGATTCGAAATTCCAGTGGACAGAAGAATGCCAACAGAGCCTGGACACACTTAAAGACAAGATGATCACTGCGCCAATTCTAGTTTTCCCAGACTGGAATAAACCTTTTCATGCTCATGTCGATGCTTCTTCTATAGCATTGGGGATCGTACTTACACAACCAGGAGAAGGAGGTATCGATCACCCCATTGCTTACTCTAGCCGAAAGTTGTCCACAGCCGAGAAAAACTACACTACTACAGAAAGAGAAGGACTAGCTATGGTGTACGCCCTACAGAAGTTCAGACACTACTTACTGGGCACACATTTTAAAATGTATACTGACCATTCTGCTTTGAAATACTTGGTCAATAAGCCAGTGTTAGGGGGAAGAATTTGCAGATGGCTACTGCTCTTTCAAGAATATGATTTTGAGGTTATTGTAAAGCCAGGTAGATTGAATGCAGGACCTGACCATTTATCCAGGATAGAGTCAGGAGAAGAACCTACAAATTTGGAGGACAATCTTCCTGACGCGCAATTCTTCTCTATTCAAGCAGCAGATGAATATTATTCTGATATCCTTGAGTTTCTTACCACCGGACAAGCGCCAGTTGAGTTTACAGTCCAGCAGAAGAAACAACTTGTCGTCAAAGCCGCAGACTTCACTTTGATAGCAGGCCAGCTTTATAAGTTGGGCCCCGATGAAGTCTTGCGCAGATGTATCCTACCGCATGAAAAGAATTCTATCATCGCAGAAGCGCACTCAGGCACCGCAGGAGGCCATTTCGCAGGAAAGCCGACTGCTCAGAAGATCTTAGCTGCAGGTCTTTGGTGGCCGACATTGCATAAGGATACTAAGGAATTTTGCAAATGTTGCGATGTGTGCCAGCGAACAGGAAAACCTTCAAGAAGAGATGAAATGCCGCTAAGACCTCAGATAACACTACGTGCTTTTGATAAATGGGCCATTGATTTTGTAGGTCCTATCAACCCACCAGGAAAGAGAACCGGCGCAAGATACATCATCACAGCTACTGAATACCTCACCAGATGGGCTGAGGCTAAGCCAGTTAAGAACTGCGACGCTGCCACGGCCGCGCAGTTCATTTGTGAGAATATTATCACTAGATTTGGATGTCCAGTGATTCTCATGAGTGATCAGGGTACACATTTCCTTAATGAGACTATAGAGGCCCTTACTGAAGAATTTCAAATTACTCACCATAAGAGTACACCCTACCACCCTCAAGATAATGGCACGGTCGAGGCATTCAATAAAATTCTTGAGAATGCCCTGACAAAGATCTGTAATCAACAAAGAGATGATTGGGACCTTAGAGTCACAGCTGTATTATGGGCTTACAGAACCACATGCAAGAAACTAACAGGCCACACACCTTTCAGTTTGGTGTATGGACAAGAAGCCGTTATGCCTATGGAATACATTATTCCCAGTCTCAGAATTGCGCAAATTACAGAAATGACAGATCCTGATACTATGAGCGCAAGACTCTCACAACTGCTTGCCTTAGAAGAAGACAGACTCTTAGCCGGATTCCATCAACAGGTACAGAAGGCAAGACAGAAAGCTTGGCATGACAGGCACATTAAGAATAAACACTTTGCAGAAGGAAACTTGGTACTCCTCTATGATAGTAAATTCATCAAGTTTCCAGACAAGTTTCGTGTACACTGGTTAGGCCCTTTTCAGGTAATAAAAATAATAGAAGGAGGAGCAGTTCAGCTTGCGAAGCTGAATGGAGAAGTACTACCTACAAAGATCAATGGGAGTCGGCTTAAGCTTTACCGCGACGGCCACTCCGCCCTGTCGACTTAAATAGCTGCTCAAAGAAATGCAGATGCCCAGTGTAGTTGAAAGAGGCATCGCATCCAGTCTACACGGAAGTCGCGAGACCCTCAGTCTCTGGCTTCCCGCGCAGTTCCATGAAACATCCGCGCATACCGAGTAGCAATTTCGGATTGAGCGAGCTCATAATTGCGCTCTTGCGAGGTTTTTCCCGAACCATTGAATCGTCGCTCTTGCGAAGTTCCCGGTGTCAATTTGCCGCTTGAATAATTCTTGTTGTGGACCCCTATAGGCACAGTTTCCTAAGTTGAAATGACCCGCCGAAAAAATTTGAATTATAGCAGTTATGTAGCCGCGTCTGAATAAATGAAGGATAAACCCGCCATTTAAGTATAGCCGCTCTGACAGATTCGGCTTGATCTCCGTAAGATTTGCATTTAAGCCATGTGATGGAAAGTTTTAGCTTCTCCCGGAAGCCTGTCAGAGCCCGTCCATCACAGTAAATGCACCGCAGAGGCGAGGGGGATCGTAGGGTTGTCAACTCATGCATAGCCGCCTATAGCTAGTAACCCCACTTGCCCGCATTTACTATCACCTTTGCTATAAAGACCCCACACTTGTATAATTTCGGGTTACTTTTCTCGAGCTGCATAGTCTTGTTTGAAAATCTAAGCCATTGTTTTCAGAGCCGAGTCGTGCAGAGTGTTTCCCTTGTTGTCAGTGCTCAGATCCCACACCAGCCCGCTGTTTCTATCCTAGTTCTTGTCACCTATACCCGTTCACGACGAAGAACCTGTCGACTGAAGAAGTCGTTCGTCAATTCCTGCGCCGAGGCCTAGATTTCGGCATGACTACTCCTGTGACTGCGTCGACTTATGTACACCCTGGTTATCAGGATCCCAGACAATCTCCGGCCACACCCAGAAGAGCCCGTTCCAGAACCGTTGGCCACTATGGTGAATTATATTCCGCCGCGACCAGACGATGCACCAGAGGTGCATATCCCGAAGAATGCAAAGTATCCGCTTCCGTTACCTCCACTACCGGTTAGCGTGCGAGTAGAAGGGTCCCTGCTCGGACACCTTCCACTGGTCAAGTTCTCTGATTTCAACCTTGGAGACTACAAGACATATCCTCAGTTCCAGCTAGACCGATATCTGACGGTAGTGCATAATCCCAGCCGAATGGTGGACGAATTCATCCCGAAGGGATTTGCAGCAAATCTGGAGCGCCCTGGACTCCTGAACCTGTTAAAGCTACCGCATTTTGGGCGTAGCAATGAAGTGAACGCAGTTGTTAAAACACTGCTATCCTGCGCTCATGGAGGTTACCTTTGGCTCGGTAGGCCAATCGACTTAAATGTCGATTTGATTCATCGCATTACTGGCCTGTCTAAGGTTGGTAAGGATCCCAATATCCATTTTATGGGAAAGGAGAAGGATAGAAAACTGGCTGCAAAGCTGGTCCAGAAATATAACCTTACAAGAGGAGGTCGGGCTTATGACCTCACAATAGTAGAAGATGAAGCACTCAGATTTACAGCAAGTTTGCTCGCAGGCAGACTTCTCACGAAGTGCAGACCAAAGGAAGTTACTGGAGCTGTCGTGGAACTTGCCATCGCAGCTGCGGAGGGAGAGCAGTACAACTGGTGCCTCTTCCTCCTCAATTCTTTTTTGGAAGACTGCCGGAATGTTCAAGATAACCCTGGTCAGTCGTTCCATTTTTCTTGGCTTTTAATTTTATGTGCTCTTGTCGGGTGGAAGGAGCCCCTGAACACTCAGTTCCTTCCGCGCCGCGCAGGAGAACCTGCCGGAATTCGCTATGTAAACCTTTGGGAATCCCCTAATCCCGCGAAGCGCAAGATGAACCGCGCTGTATTTTGTGAGTACTACTATCTCCTCAGAGATACCATTCAGGAAATGCCAAGGCTGAGTGAGGAGACAGCGACGCTATATGAAGGAAAGTTGGCCTTTACTGCTGACTTACATCAACTTTACCTCCATCCCTGCGACATTGAAGAGAAATGGGCCGTAGGTCTTTACAGGATGACCACAGAAGATGTCGAAGAAACTATCAAGTCTTGGTCAGACGAGTGGAGAGAAGCTGCCGACATCGCATCCGCGATGCCACGCGCCGCTGCGCATGAGAAAGATAAGGGCAAGGAAGCCCCTGAGCAAAGAAGTGACGAAGGCTCGACAGAGCCGGTGACCAAGAAACAAAAGGTGTCGCATCCCTCTGAGGCCATTCCCTCGGGGATCGACCAGTATCTGAAAGAGCAATTTCGCGAGCTGCGGAACACGCACATTCACATCAGAAGTGCTCTAGACATGCAGTTTGTGGAAATAAAAGGTCTCGCAGGAAGGATTGCGCAGACCCATGCGCCAGCATCTACTTCGCAGGCGCCACAAGAAATTCCAAGTACCGAGCGAGTTGAAGAACTCATACAAAGGCACACTGTCGTGCACATTCCGCCTACAAGCATGACACTTCCGGATCCTCTAGCTGCATTACAGGTAAGCGCCGTTGGGCCCGTTGAAATAAATTTGTCTCTAATTCCTATAGAGACTCTACAGCTAGTGCACGAGAAAGTTTCTCTTGAGCTGAGAGCTAGAGATCTCTCTACATTCCAGGAAAATCAATGACTACAATCGCAGGAGATAGAGCTGAAGGAAAACCATAAGAATATCTCTGAAAAGCTCGCACTTTATGAGGCGCAGGACATCGGCATCAGAAACGCAGTGGAACAAATTGCCCAGGCATTGCCGACTTGCGAGATTCAACCAGACCTCCCTCTGGTTGAGAAAGTTCAAATCATTGGAGGAAGGGTGAAAACCCTGGAGCATGAAATAGTTGCTATGACTGAGGGCCATAGAACCCAAATCGCCGAGCTAGAAGCTCGTGTTGCCGCGCAGTTTACAGATGATGCGCAGGTACAATTCGAAGCACTGAGCAGAGCTTCGACACAAATGAAGGATAGAATACAGGAAGCTGAGAACCTGATGAACCAAGCTATGGAAGCTTGGACGGAGCTTGAGAAGCTCCCTTTTAAAGTTGGTCTTTTGTAACAAGTGCAAGCCGCAGAACAGTCCCTAACTGTTCTGACTGAAGAAGCTAAGGCCTTAACAGGCTTACCAAAAATGAAGAAAATGGGCGAAGTGCGCAGAATGCAGCAGCAACTGCACAAGCTCAGAACTGAAGATGAGAAGCTCACCAACAGCATTCAACCATTCATGGATGAGTATGTTGATATCATGGGTCGAGTCGAGGCAAAAATCAAAGAAATTGCTGAATCTCAAGAGGTGATTGATGCCATCACTAAAGAAGAAGCCACTGCAGAAACGGTGCAGACTGCTGTGGAATGTGTTGATGAATTGGACTCCGCTATCGCGCAATGGAAGAAAGCATTCGCGGAGACCCAAGCAAAAATAGATGCGCAAGTGAAGCGACCACACGCTAGTGCGAGTGGCTCGAGGGCGAGCCACAAGTAAGTGTTAGGGGCCTGTTGGAGCCGAGGCCGCAGCTATGGTAAAAGCTGCGAATTTTGAGGAAAAAGCACAAGTATGGAAGAGTGCTAAGTTTTGACTAAGCGCCAATTTTGGGACAGAAGAAGACGGTGCGCAGTACGGTGCCAGATGGAGGAGCTCAGCGCAGATCACGGACCGGAAATCGTGGATCTCGCGCGCACGTCAGAAGAGAATGAAGGTAGCCGAGTGGAAAGCCCAGCTACCATAATCAATGAAGCAATGGAGTAGAGGGCTCAGCTACCCTCATTTAAAGCTAAGTACAGAAGTTATGGTTGCTCGGATCAAGGAAGAGCAACGGACCAAAGCATTGAAGGCGAAGGACGAGGCATCCATACCCGTAAGCTGCACCGGAATTCATGGAGCCTGCAGGAAGCGGCGACATGACTGCAAGCGGCGCCTACAGTACACCTAGCCATGTGCGTGGTTAGGGTTTTTGGGGATTACTGCCGGGAAAGGCCCGCAGTTTTGTAAAGGTGTGACCGCCATGGCCACCTATATATATGAATAATTGTAATGGGTAGATGTTAGAGAGTCAGCTAGAGAGTTAGTTAGCGAGATAAAGAGTCAGTTGGTTAGACAGATAGCTAACTAGTCAGTAAGCGGGTTAGCAGAGAAGCTAGTCCTTGAGTTGCAGACAGTCCGAGGCGACGTCTGAACTATTGTAATCTCTGTAGAGAAGAGAATAGATCGAGAGAAGGGCTCCCAACTGTGTGCGTGGAGTTTCCTGGAAAGATCTAAGGCTGCAGCTGTGTGCGCAGCATATTGTATAAGTCTATCATTTTCTGGTTAATACAAGATACTCCCGGGGACGTGGTTTTCCTCGTGGAGGAGGACTCCATACTTCTCAATGTTGCGATATTATGATTGAATGGATTACCTGTTTGTGTTTTAGTCTATTACGGTAAATACAGGAATATTGCATTATCTTTGTGAATGTGTTAGAGTAATTCAGTGAAGCTTCCTTGAGGGCTAAAGTCGTTAAGGGTCGAAGGACTCGGTAGATAACGTCGCCGTTGCGATAGGAGAACCTGTTGCTGCGACGAGCACGCAGGTGAAACTACGCATAGAATATCCGCGCAGAGGACAATTGGTCCTAGCGCAGGAGGGAAAGTACCGCGCAGCTAGGCCGCTGAGCGGGAGCTTGAGCATTGTTGCGCTCATAAGCCTGAAGACGGGTCAGACCGTCGCCTTAGAGGAATCGTCAAGGAGGAAAGAGCAATCTCCGCGTCGCCTAGGTTAAGGAAACCTGATTCCTTAGCCCCCCCATAGCCACTTCGGGTGAGACCTCGAGCTGCCGCGCAGCTCGTTGCCGAGAGGGCCAGTGCGCCAAGGGGTTTTGTTGCTGCGCTTCATTAAACCCGGGTCTGTCCAAAAAGCAGCCAACAGCAAGGATTTGAGTTGGATAGTCTAATAGGCACTTATAAACATATCTTAATTAGAACTGAGAAAAAGGGACTTGAATTGTGGATCTAGTGGGGTAGAGGATGTGGGGAGCCTCGTGGCACTTTGTGTCCTCTAGTTGAGCACCCAACAAGTTTTGGGATTAACTCGTGGAGCTAGTTGGGAACCTTGTGTTCTCAGGTTGAGCACCCGACAATATCTCTCAAATCGAAAGATATAGTCTCTCGGGGTAGACACATAGAGTAGTTTAGTTGTTTCATTGCTTCAAAACCGTAATCCCCTAAGTTGAAGAGAGACCTAAAATTAACTAAAATTTACAGGACCATTTGCACAGCATTGTTACTATTTTTCACAATACTTTCTTTCCAAAGCATTTCATTTTGAACTTAATCTTGTTATATGTATCATTAATTCACTAAGTTGTTTATGTTCTACAAATTGGTGCTTGATGTGATATATTGATCATCTTGTTGCAAGCATCTTATTTGTTCATTTCTTGAAATTTATTTAATGTGATATTTTGTTAAGTGAATGTTTGATACTATTGGAAAAGTATTTTATTAATTGGTTATTTTGACTCCATAGCCCGAGTAGAGACAAAATTGGTCTTGTTATTCAATTGTTTATTTATCTCTTGTATCCATTATTGGTTTATTGTCAAAATGTTTGCTTGTCATTGAAATCATTGCATTATTGCACGTTTGACTGTCATGTAAAACTTAGGTAATCTACAACTCCCAAAAAACAAACTTTACAAATAAACTTAGTATGTAGGGACTACCCCCCTTGGCTTTTAGTAGTTGTGGTCTAAACGGAGGAGTTTAGGACCGGTGTGACATTGGGTTCTACACTCATAGTTTCCCTCAGGAACACACATAGCGGTTGGGAGACTTACCCGCGGTCAAGTGTGTTTTAGGCAGAAACATGTGGCTCTTGATGTTTAGGGATGAATCATGGGGGCAAATTTTTGGGAGGTAAAGGTATGAAATATTTCTTAGAAAAGGCTCAGGAGAAAGTGCTGTGGGATGTAGTAGCAAGAGTTCAGAAAAATATTAATGGGGCACTTAGAGAAACTGACACCTTGAAAATGGTTTATCAAGGATTGTTATCTCTCTAAACATTAGAGGGTTGGTTAACCCCTCCAAGAAGTTAGTTGTTTCGCATCTTGTGGATTTTATCAAGTTGGATGCCTTATTCCTCTAGGAAACGATGTGCGAAGGGGAAAAGAATGTGCAGGTTCTAAGGAAATCATTAGAAGTTTGGGATTTCTATTTTTTAGATGCAAAAGTTCGATCATGGATCCAAATTATAGGATGGAGAATTTAGTGCTTGGAATATAAGAACTCCTAGTCCATGGATTCATTTCTTGGAAGATGGTTCTATTCTCCTTCAAGATGGATCGGGAATTACTCTTAATAAAAATTTATGGGCCTTATCTGGATGGAGCAAACTTTTGGGAAAATATATTATCGAAGAATCTCTTGAAAGAAAAGTATCTCATATTAGGAGGGGACCTGAATTTCTCTTTGGGATGTTTGAAATTTGGGGTCTTTCATCAATGAAGGATAGTCTATCCGATTTCTTCTTAAGGAAATTGGAGGATTTAAGGCTTCTTGATATAAAACTAGCCAAAATAAGACCTACATACTAATAGAAGAGTGGGGGCATATTGGATCGTGAAACGTTTGGATAGGTTCCTAGTTAGTGAAATAATGTTGGATATGAAAGTAACATGTAACATTTAAACCATTGATAGTAGCTGGAGGTGATTTAGACCACTTACCGATCATCCTAGAAATGGTAAGAGCAGGAAGCTTCTTGAATACATAGAAGAATGGAGATTGAAGAGCAAGTCCTTGTGGTTGGCAAAGGGAGATGAAAAAACTAGATTTTTTCATCGTCATGCAAATTACATGAAAAATCACAATTTGATTTGGAAACTTTCTAATGTGCCGGGGAAAGAGGTTTCTACATTTGGTGATATAACTAGTGCACGGATTAACCATTTTGGGAATTTATTCAAAGCTGAAGGTAGTGAAAACGTCTCTAAGATATTTAGAATTCGCTAGTTGTTCCCAAAACCTGCCAATGAAAATGATAATTTATCTTTAATGAAGGAAGTTACCAGTAAGGAAATTGAGGAGGTGATCCACAATCTGAAAAAGGAAAAAAGTCCAGACCCTGGAAGTATTCCCATCGAATTCTTTATCAGGCTCTATGAGGTTTTGGGATATAATTTGCTTTGGGTTGTATCATATTCTAGGAGTGGAAAGATTCCAGCTATGTTCAATTATACCTTTATTTCCTTGATTCCAAAATTAGATAAACCAAGAACCTTCAATGATTTTAGACCAATTTCATTATGCAACACCATCTACAAAATTGTAGCAAAATTTATTTCAAGTATAATTAACTTTTGTTGTCTGTTGCTATCTCAAATGAACAGTTTGGTTTTTACTAGATAGATAGATTCTTGATGCCATCGAAATTGCACAAGAGGGACTACACTCCATTAGAACTAAAAAATCGAGGGTAACAATTTTTAAAATTGATTTATTGAAAACTTATGATCGGGTTAGTTGGTGGTTTTTGAGAATGGTACCGTCACAATTATGGTTTTGTGTATATTTCATCAAGTGGGTAATGAGATATTTGACTTTCATTTCATTCTTGGTCCTGGTCAATGGAGTGGTTTCAGAATTTTTTCATCCATTCTGAAGTATAATACAGGGGTGCCCCTTCACCCCATTAATCTTTCTTCTAGTAGCAGATGCTCTTAGCAGATCTATTCTTCTAGCAAAAAGAGCCGGATGCTTCAAAGGCATGAATACTTGAGGTAATTTTTGGCTTACTCATATCCTTTTCATAGATGGCATTCTTATCTTCAGTGATGTATCAATCAGAGATATGGAAAAATTATTGTCTATTATGGCTTTGTTTTGTGATGCAATGGGTATGGAGGTGAATGTAGACAAATATCATATCACAGGAGAAGGTTTAGTTGATGTGGACCTGGCTTGACTCAAGACTTTATTTTAGTACAATTATTTAGATATGGACGAGGGGTTGAATTATTTAAGATTAATACTCAAACCAACCTCTTATGGAAAAAAGGATTGGGAATGGCTCATAGTAAAATGTGAAAATCGAATTTCAAGTTGGTGCTTTCGGTGTATATCTAAAGGAGGTAGATTGGTTCTAATTAAAATTGTGCAAGAGGAGACTCCAGTATACTAGATGTCATTATCTTGGTTTCCAAGAGGGATTCTAGATAAAATAAGGAAATAACCTTCCAATTTTTTTGGACAGGGAAACCTGAACACAAAGGGATGGCTTGGATAAAATGGAAAACTCTAGCAGCTCCAAAATTTAGGGAGGCTTGGGAGTAAAAATATATATATGTGCCTCTTCTAGGGCAATGGTGGCTAAGAGTGTTTGGAAATTGATGAGTGGAAATGGGCCGTGGAAAGAAGTTATCCATAAAAAATATATTGATCTGACTTCTGTAATGGAATGGATTCGTACTCCACTTAAGAATTCTCATAATTTTTTTGTAATTTGGAAAGTTTCCTTATTATCATTTGATCTAGTAGGTAATGGACTTGGTTGGAAGGTCGGTGATGGGAAAAATATCTATATGGGGGAAGATCCATGGATTGGGAGCATTTTGTCTCACCTCCTTCCAAACCATATGATAGATCACCTTAGACTCAGAGGTAAGTTTACTTTAAATCATATTGTAGATCATGCGACTACTATTTTGGACCAAGGTTGGATGGAAGCATAATTCCTAGGTTTCATAGGAGATGACATCCATCGATGGGGATTATTTACTGATCATTTAAGAAAGATTTGTGTTCGTATAAACCAAGAGAAATATACTTTAGTTTGGTTATGTAATCCATATGGCATCTATAATCCAAAAGTGGGCTATGACTTGTAGTTACGGAAAAACCTTGAGGCATAACTAGCTTGGTGGTGGAAAAGGGTATGTAAATTCCATTGCCCTCCAAAGGAATTTTTTTTAATGTGGTTCTTTCTATGTAACAAAGAGTTGACATGGGATGTGTTGCAAAGGAAAAATAGAAGTGGCCCAGGAAGATGCTATCTATGCAAGTGCAAAGAAGAGTCAAATTCTCACTTAATTGTGTATTGCAACAACATGATTCAGGTTTGGAAGTCAATTGAAGATCATCTCCATCTAAGATGCAAATGAGAAGGAATTTTTGTGCAAGATTGTTTAAGGACATGGGTGGATAATCCTTTGATAAATGACTACAATGCACTACCTATTATCACAACTTGGAAATTATGGCAAGCTAGGAATTCCAATATTTTGAAGGAAAAGATCTTCTTCTTATCCAAGTGGCAGTTCAAAGTATTGCAATCCATAAAAGCTATCCTTAGGATTGTCAAAAGTAATTTTAACATCCTGTAAGGGAAGTGGAGATCAACAACAATGAACTGTGGGCCTATTTCAATGGTGCAACATTGAGAGATCCCTCTAGAAGCGAAGCTGGTGAAATTATTCATATATCAAAGGTTCACATTTTAAAGTTTAGAGAGGGCTTAGGGTCGGGATCAAACAACTATGTGGTGCTGTATTCCCTCTGATTATTGCTGATTTTAGGGGTGGAGAAGAATATAAAAATTTTACAGGTTTTTGGAAATGCTTTGCTAATCATTAATTGGATTAAAGAAGGCTTGGTATGCAAAAATATCATTCTGGTACAGATTTTGGAGGATATAAAAATTGTAAACTCGTCCTTGAAGAATGTTCCATTTAAGCATATCTATAGAGAACAGAATGAGGAAGAAGGTGTTCTATCAAAAGAAATATTGCAAATGAAAATAGGGAGATGTCTCATAATGCCAGAGATGGAAGGGATAATCACGGAGTATTATCATCCTCCTAACAAGCTCTCAAGAACATGTAATTAGAATTGGTAAGCATACATGAAAGTATAAAAGTGAATGATAGGCCTGTTGGCAGACTGCTTCTTTTTGTGTAAGGTATGGCATATCTGAAGATAAGTTTATATATATATATATTGCCCATGAAAAAACTCGTTTTGAAAAAAAACTCTTGATATCATTAGTTAATAGTGTGAAATGAATATCTTTTGACAATATTTAATAACATATTATCTAAATGTTGACATATTAATTAATATGTACATGTGTATATTTGGCAATATTGGATGACATATTATATAATACTAAATGTTTGACTTCATTATCGGGAAAGCACAATGAACATCTTTGCCGATATTAAATTGCATATTAATTTACTTAAGATTAATTAATTACGTAAAATGAACATTTTTCGTTCTATTGAATTGTATATGATATTAATGTTCAAACTTAAGATTGTGTTATCGATGGAGTAATATTGAATTTTTTATTATATGAATTTATATATTTTCAATATCTATGGAAATAGAATATAAGAATATTTTTTTTAACAAAATTTATGAGTGGTAATGTCTCTAGACATTTGATGTAAGGAAACATAAATAGCATAAAGGCGGAAAGGAAATTGCATAAGGAAGAGCAATCTCTGTGAATGTTTTTCACAATGTTGAACATTTTCTATCGACGACACTGTGCAATATCAATAAAGATAGAGTCGATGACGCAGATGCAAATAAAACGAAACTCTGATTTTTTAATTTGAAGAGTTTGTTGTCTGAATTTATGCATTTTCTCATATAAAATATGCAGATATACGTTCAAGATATTAAGTTCCTTGAAAAGCATTAAAGCCTAAAATGTATGTTTACAAGATGATTTTGAATTGACCAGATGTGAAAGAAATCAATGAAACATTTATTTTTTAAACCATGTTTCTAAAATATGTATTTATAATTTGCAAAATGAAATATAATCTAGATATCATATTGCCTTTACTTTATAATTTGCAAAATAAAATATAATTTAGATGTCAATATTAGATTTCATAGCACTAACTTCAAAATGATGTATGTGTAGCACACTAGTTATTTGTTGTTAAATAGTTCTAAAGTTGATAAGCACAAGCAGAGTCCTTGTATTTTTATTTTAGCATTGTTTTGACATGTTGTGTTGCCTATTTGTAGAGATTTTCAAGCCAATTGTCGTGAGCTTGTACAATAATGATCATAATCCAAATTACTAAATAAGGCTATGAAGCATTTAGGTTATGTTTGCTTGAAGTATGGCGACAATCCAATGCGCCATTTGTCCATATATATGAGTACCCTAGGTCATGCTTCTCGAAAGTGTCCATGAACAATTTTTCCACCCATATGAGTAACCAAAGTCATGCTTCTCTAAAGTGTTCCCTGCATACTTATGCCCAGAATAAATTTCTCAAGGATAGTCTAGGCATGCTTCTTAAGCAATTAATGCTCCTTTCAGTTGAAATTGATCCCCCCGTGAATGAGCTTCATATGTAACTGTAGCATCAAATCTCATTTCCTTCCAAAATTCTTATATAGTTTAACACCATTCAAACTAGTCAACATATATGAATGATCTATTAGATGGTACCTTGGATGTTGAAAATTTCAGATAATTTTTCTTTGGTCATAATTAGTTGGCACCTTATTAGCAATTGGCTATCATTCTTAATTTTGCTCATTTAAAATATTGGAGTTTCTTAGCCAATCATAGGAAAAGGATATTGAAAATTTCTCAACACTTATTTAAAGCTTTTCTTCTACGCAATTCATAATCATTATTGCATTTTCATGGCTTCCATGTTCCCTAGAATATAAATTAAAACAGAAAGGAAACAATCCATGTTTGACATGTTGGAAATGTGTGAGCGAGTCATGATATGGGAGCAAATGTTAAATCACACCTCACAATGTTTGGATAGAATCTGACTAAAATCATTACTAGTGTCCTATAATTCAAGTGGAGGAGCAAACAACAAAGATACTTGCTAGCTTGAAACTGCTAGAACTGGACAAGGAACATAGAATAATCTAAAACACAATCTTAGTCTACTAACTTCATATTATGAAGATGATGTCATTGCATTCTAATTATGCTACTAGTGTACAATCAATTAAATAACCATAACTCTAGTTAATAAATAAAGTTAAATAGTTTATGGGCAAACATACTTATTCTAGATTGCATAAACTATTACCAAATGGCCAATGGAATCATATATCCATATTCCCAATATTTTATTTGTAATGAATTTCTTTCATAATGGGCATAATGGGCTTAATCCAGACAAAATTGAACAATTTTAATGATTTGAAAAGCATTTGCAAAAACTTAAAATAAAAGATATATACAAACTAAAAAAAGAGTATATATGTTGCAATTTCAAAATTGAACAATTTCAATGATTTGAAAAACATTTGCAAATACTTAAAATAAGAGATATATACAAACTAAAAAAAGAGTATATATGTTGCAATTTTAGTATTGTAAATAAATAGTGTCTTTAAAATTTTAGTATAGTAAATAAATGGTGTCTTTGGAAGTAATGGAAAAACACTATAAAAAATATAAATAAAAGAAAAGCATTGTTGTTTGTGCATATGAGAAGATGACAATTCTTCTCATAGATTGAAAAGAGATGACAACAACATAAATTTATAAATTGGCTTCAAGCATATAAACATGCATCTATATAATTCCATGATAAAACAATTTGAACATTTATAAAATGGAACTAGATTCATTATGTCTAAAACATATAGTTCATCAGTTGTGCGATGTATTTGCAATGACTTAAATCTTAAAAACAAATAAAAAGAAAATAACAAACTTTGGTGTGGTGCAAAAAATTACTTTGCAAACGTTTCTAAAATGAAAAATGGTTAATATATTTTGAAATGTACATAAGTGTAATGTCCCTTTTTAGGAATTTTATTAAAATGACAAATTTTCACTTTTTTCCCTAGTTAGACCTTTGACTAGTTTTGAGCTCTAGGTCCCCAAATTGCTCCAATTGCTCCCAAATATTCTGAGAATGTATATGGATGATTTTATAACATAAATATGTGTTTCAGGGATGCTTTTGGACCTTTAAAATACTTCTGCAAATCCTCTTTCAATTTTGGCCAATGTAGGGAACTTTACTAGTAATTTCCTTTTGACTAGTATTGGTCTCTAGGTCTCAAATTGACTCCAAATGCCTTCAAATATTAAAGGAAGATGTATGAATGATATTAGGACTTGAATATGATGTTCATGGATGATATATGGCCACCAAAATACCTCTGCAAACTCTCTTAATATTCTGGACCAAGTATGCAATTTTACTAGTAATTTGGGGTTCAAATCCCCTTGGGGTAAGTACTGAAAATGGCTTCCCAAATGCCTCCAAACCCACTCAAATTTCTGAACATAGGTAGGGGATGTCTCAAGGATGTTATTAAGGTCCAAAATTAACCATTCATTAGTTATTAAGTTTGTTCCAAACCTCTCCCAAAAAACAACAAAAACCACTAGTTCAACCCTTGGGGAAATGGCACCAAATCTTCTCCAAATGTAAATAAACTAAGTAAAATGACTTCAAATGCTTGAGAAATGAACATGAAACTTGTATAATACATCAATAAAATTCCATTCATAAATAAACCATCAGTATTTTACTTATCCATTCGAATCCATCAACATTACATTGGTTCACAACAAGGTAGTGGGGAAATAACACTGTTCTTTCATTAAAAATGAGATTTATACATTTCTACTTGGAATTTCGACCTGAAACTTTCTGGAGATGAATATTAGATTATTTAATTCATATTACAAAATAAATGGGGCATCATAATCTCCCCCAAAGAGTACAATAGCTCACCAAAAGCGCCCTCCCTCAAGGATCAAGGATATGCCACCAAAACTGAAAATGGTTGAAGGAGTGAGATGCAATAGAAGAAACCATGAGCTACCCTGTAGCTTACAACTACAAATAAAGACTCCATTAAAGATCCAAATGAAAGGTCTGAATGGCCTTTCCAATTACCAACTTGGATGGGAATCTTTCACCCTCGAAATTGGCTAAGGCAAGAAACTAGTCATCCACTAGCTCTCCCTCTTCACAAATGCAATTGCAAATTCTACAAATGATAAAAAGCTACTATTCTTCTTTCTTCATGACTTTTATAAAATTCTAATGTCCTCCATGGGTCGAATTCCTTCCAAGAGACTCATTCCAACTCAAGTTGGGAAGAGATTCCAAAAAATATCACTTGTACCACAATTCCTAGTTTCCCACTTCCACCAAATCACATGTGGAAGCATCTTAGCTGCCCTAACTCCCTTGAGCGCCCTCTTGGAGGCTAGTTTTAGCCCTGACATGTCATATATGTCATATGTCAGCCTTCAGGTCTGATTTGTGTCATAGCATCTTCATCATTGTTGTCATTGAGCTAGGGAATCTAGCCCAAGTGTCCCACTAGCTCCAAATTGCCTCTTCCTCTTCCATGGGAGTTACTCTTCCTCTATATTTTGACCTTGGCTGAGCCATGCCATGAATAATACCTTTTGGACTCCCCCAAGTATGTGACCATTCACCTTGAATTCGAATTGGTGAGAGAATGATGCAAGTGTAGTGGGGAAATCTAGCCATATGTGGGTCCCCCTTCCTCCATGTGTCTTCATGATCAAATGCCAATTTGATTTTCACTTGTATATATTTATTTAGCTCCTTTATTAAATATTGATTCCATTCTAATGTTCAAACATCATTTATTATTCCCCTTATTCCAAATCCCAAAGCTTCCACCCCAAACCTAGGAAACTAGTAATTTTCCTCCTTGGAAATTATTTGACCCTTAACATCAATTTGACAAACTCTAATGAATATGGCCAATGTGATTAGGCCATTGTGACCCAATGCCAAATTTGGGACATGACAATAAGTGTCTGATTTCTTAGAAACCTTTGCATATGCAAAATCATAGAGAATTGAAAACAAATTGAATCACTAAGGATCCTTGATTTCAACAACAACATTATCCACTATCAATGTAAACAGGGCGTCTACAAAAATTTGGTGCAAATGGAAAACTACGGACGAGATGTTCTTTGTGTAGTTCTCATAAGAAATAGTTGCAATTGCTAGGAAGCATTGCCAACTACAACATATGCAGTGTGCAATCCAATGTTCCATCCTCCATTTCCAGAACGCATTCTAAGCGATGCTTGTATTTGTATATTGTGGTCTCTTTGCAAGATATGCAATCAGATGAGCTATGAAGCATGGGATGATTATAGTTATTGCAAAGTTTTCAGAATGGAGGCGAGAATATATATATATATATTTTTTTAAGATTCCTTGGACCTGCAAGATGTAGATCTTTGTTTAGTGATCTTAATCTATCGACAAATGATAGGCACAAGAGTGTATGTAATTTTTTATGGCTAGTAACAAATGAGAATAAAAGGCAATAGAAACAAATGAGAAAGACCAATTGGTCTTTGGAACTTAATGACAAAACCATTTTTTTGTTGCATATCAGTCGAATTGTCAATTTCTATGAATCTATTGAAAAAATGGAAAACTAGAAATAGAAAGACAGTAAAAGCAATTTATTGCTAATGGTATTATTGCAACAACAACAACACTAAATCTTGAATCCTCATAAGCAAACAAAGAAAATGGATTCCTAGAAAATGCAAAGGTCTATAAGTTTGTTGGCTCATGGAAAAAGCCAAATTCTATGTAGGCTTGTTGTGTAAGTTCTAGGGTATTGTCTTGGATGAGACAATGTTCATCTGGCTATGCATTAAATAATCAAACACATTTTATATTTGATCTAATCCATAGGGTCAATTCGAGGATTTTTTTTTCTTCTTCTAAATTCTATAATCAATCTAGTGGTCGAGTTGCGTCATCCCATGCTCAAGATCAAAAGGTATTTGAAACAATGGACAAGTTCTATACAAACAAGTGAAAACATAATCTGATTAGAAGATGGGTCAAAGTCTTTGTAATAACCCCATTTTGACCCTTAGGATATATTGGTTTTTAATGTAAATATTGTATACATGTGATGTATGTTTCCTTAGCATGGAGCTCAAGGCCAAGGCCCCGCTAGTGGCTGCTTGGATTCTATTTAAAAAGGAAAGTATTTGATATTATGTTATCCATGTGCTACTAAGCCATGGATCATTGTAAACTGATGTAAATATTAATATTGCAATAAAAATACCAAAAAATGGCTATGGAAGCAACTAATAAGAGGGGGCCATGTATATACACTAGGGAGTCGTTAATGTGTTTTGGGGTTGAAACATATGATTCCAAATGTCATCTTGAGAACCCATTTGACTTTCCTTGCTGACATTTAATTCTGTTGTAAGGAAGCGGTTGAAGAAATCAGTCCATGGCTTCAATGGAGCATGGACAACCCAAAAATTCGTATGATAGGGTATGGGATCTATTTCCTTGACCCACAAGTCACTCTACCTCATGGGAATTCGTTTTTCCTCATTCCCATTCCATTGTTGAACATCAAAGCATCAGTTTTCATCCATTACACATGCCCAACAGTGAGAAAAACAAGAAAGCGTAACTCTGAATTAAGCCACGCTTTGAAGTGCCAAAAACGCCTAGAAATCTGTGTGGATAGTGAAATCAAATGGGGGATCCATATACCTGAACCTTGGGGCAAAATTTACAGTGCTAGATTCCCATAAATCCATAGGAAAACCCTGATTTGGTAGCCCAAAAATCCAATTACGGGACATAATCATTTGGCCATATAATTGAGGAAAATCCAAGTGTGATTGATAGAGAATAAGATAGAATAGAGGTTGGAATTGCTTGACAAACCTAGTGAAGGCTAGAATATCAAGGATTTAGTAGCTTGGACCTTTCTATGCCCACCCTGAAGAGCACTGGAGGGAAGGGACACCTGAGAGATTGTGTATCAGAGAAGGGGACCTTCCTTGTGCTGGGTGTGGTAGGTATTGTGGGTGCCAAAGATGTTTGGATTTAGTTGAGATGCTTGTAGCTCTGTGGTTGAGCTCACTGGCTTAGCATCCTCCTCCTTTGTCTCTTGCATGCTTGATAAACCCAACTGTGTGTTGGCTTAACATGACCATTGTGTGAAACCATGGCTGTGAGTGAGATTGTTTAGTTTCTCCTTAGTGGATACACAACCCATTTTAGGGTGGTCTCTCAGCTGAAAGAATATAGGCTGGATGGAGACCTATGGTTGGGTGGAACGTTGCTCTCACATAGTCAGTTTCTTGGACAACTTCATCTTAAAGATAAGTATTCTCTGTGGTTTAAATTATGTCCATTATGTGTTCTGCAACGTTTTAATTTAATGAATGTTATTGATATGATGAATGCATGATGCAATTGTGTGTGGATAATGTTTTCATTCCGTTGTGTTTATTTGAGTATGAATCTGCACACATGAGTTTTATTTATTTTAAATTTGTTATTCATGAATGGGGATGAGTTTGCTAAATAAGACCAAAATGTTAGTCATGTTCCCTTCCTTTCATCGGATCGACGGGAGGGGACGTGACAGAGTGGTATTAGATCCCATGTTGCAGCACTGGGGCTTCTTGGGCCAAACTATGAGTTTACAGGCAGATATCAAAATGTTTAAAAGAGGTATTGATGAAGTTTGGGAAACATTTTGATTGAAAGAATGACAAAATCAAAGTTCTCAAGTGTGGCAGAGGATCACATTGTTGCATATGGCTCGCTGAGAGCTTTTCAACGGTACCAAGTTTTCCCAAAATGGAATTGGGATGAGAAAGTTACGGGCCTAAGAAGTTATGCAGTTGGGATTCCAACTTTCCGAACCCGCAATGCAAATTGCGGATTGTGGAAGTTGGAAGGGCATTTTCGGCGGTGTTTCTAATTGGCATTCCGCATTTCTGAGTTCCGTATTGCGGATTGCGGAAGTGATATTTTTCGGAGTTGGGAAAATTAGCGTTCCGCATTTCTGAGTTCCGCGTTGTGGATTGCGGGTTGCGGAAGTGATATTTTCCGGAGTTGGGAACTTTGGCGTTCCGCATTTCTGACTCCTGCATTGCAGATTGCGGATTGCAGAAGTGGAGTTTTTTTGAAGTTGTAAATTTGGTGCTCTGCATTTCCGAGTCCCGTAGTACGGATTGTGGATTTCGGATTGTGGAGGTGTAAATTGTTTGAAGTTGTACGATTGGGGTTCCGACTTTTCGACTGCTGCATTGCAGCAGGCGGGACGTTGGGTTTACAAAAAAATAGAGCCCGAAACTCAATTTTTAGATAGCAGGAGTAGTCAAACTCAGAATTGAATGAGTTTTGTGATGTTTTGAGGCCATTAACGAAGGCCATGAAAGAACCAGAGAGGGTCTCGAGCCCATTATGGTCCAATTTGGCATAAAATGAGAAATAATGGCTTTTACAAATTGGTGTTCCGAAACTTGGAAGAAGGTCAGATTGAGTTGAAATCAATATGGCATGGTCATGGACCAGCCCTGAAGTTAAGTTTTGGAACCAAAATTCAAAGGATGTGGAGTCAGGGTGATCAAGAAGGCCAAAAAGCATTATTCCGAGCCACGTTTTCGGGATTTTGAAAAGCTTGCAGGACATGGAAGTGACCCCAAATGACGGATTCAAGAAATTCACTAAAATCAACATTCAATCTATTCATAAAAACAAACAATTCACGTCAGACAAAGATTTTCCAGAAATGCCCAGTTTGGAAGATAACCATTTTTGGCCAAAATTTTGAAATTTTGGGAAAAGTTAAAAGTAAAAAATAGTCAAACCCAGAATTTTATAGAAGTTGATTGGTGCATCGGAACATAGATCCTAAAGTTATTGAGTGTTCCTTGTTATATGGACTAACTTATCCCGGTATAAAAGTTTTCATGATCCTTCCTAGATTTGCTTCTACAAATGACTAAAGTTGGCTTTTCAGAATAAATTACAGCTGTGTAAAAGTGCATAATTTTGGTAAAAACGGTCATTTTTGAAGTAATGTGATTTTCACACCCGAAGTCGGAATGAAGCACGTGGATAGGCATTGGAAAGCTTATCTAGAAGCGAACAATGGTGCATAAGCAGAATTTGAATGAGGTTTTCATATATCATAAATATTTAGAGCATAAAAGTGCCATACTGTTTTGACAAAAAAAAATGTTGTCAATATGGGCAATTTCCATAATTGCATGAACGGGGCAAAAGAAAATAAGACATAATAGCTCTGTGAATTACTCCATGAGTTTAATTTTGTTAAATATTGATGTTTTATGTTCTATATGCATTCCTAATATGTTTAATAAATATCTTTATAATGCACAATGGTTGCAGCTAATAAAATTTGAATAGTTGTAGCAGAGGTAGCATACAAGGAAAGGGGTATGTAAAGGAAAATGGTGACCATGAATGATACTCAGGATTCTTATGAGCATGATGAAGATGTGCTAGGAGAAAATGTGCAAGAAGAACATGTTGAGACTGAATCCAATGGGAGAAGGGAGCAAATAACTCCTCAGAATTTGGTGGAAACCATGATAAGCTTCAATGAAAGGTTGATGAAGGCTCAGGAGGAACAGAACCAACTCAATGCTGCTATTTTGAAAAGCCTCACTGATATGAAACAGATGATAAACCTTGGGTCCAACCCAAGCAATGTAGGTAAATAAGGAAGAGATGCAGAGAGTCGCTCTAGAGGTCATTCAAGGAGGAGGACTCCAATCCCAAGAAAGAGTTATGCGAGCAAAAATCATAGAAGACCCTCGTCAAGATCTTCTTCTAGCAGGTCATATGACTCCAGAGGTTCTCGAAGAAGTCCAAGACATACTTCTAGCAGATTTGAAGGAAGAAATAAATTCAAAGGAATTCCACAGGGAGAATTCAGGAAGGCAAGGCCTCCCACATTTGACGGAGAAGATAAGACTGGACAAGAGGTAGAGGCATGGCTTCTTGGGATGAAGGAATATTTCAGGATTCATGATTAATCAGGGAATGAAAAGGCCAGAATTTCCATTTACAATCTAAATGGCAGAACTTCAATTTGGTGGGAACACCTCTTGCAAGTAAAAGGGATCAATGAAAGGAGGATCAACTAGGAGTGATTTAAGAAGTATTTCAAGGAAAAATACCTTTCTGCTAGGTATTACAACAAAAAAAGGAAAGAATTCAATAAACTCAATTTGGGACAGAAATCTATGGGAGAACATGTCCATAAATTTTTGGAATTGTTGAGGTATGTGGACTATATCAAAGATGAGAGGGTAAAGATCCAATGTTTCCTTGGGAGTCTACCTCAAAGTTTCAGAGATAGGACTGAGTTTGTTAATCCACCAAGTCTTGATGAAGCCATTAGGATGGCAATGCATTGCTATGAGCCGAGTAAGGAAAAATCATAGGTTCACCCAGAATGGAAAGGAAAGCCAAGAGGGAGGTTTGATCAAAGTAAAAGAAGATTCAAGCCACCATTCAAAAATCAGCCAAGAAATTTTCCACAGGGCCAGCAAGCACGAAGTGGGAACAAGCCAGTAGTAGTAGCAGAAAAAGCATCAAAAGGGCCACTTCAGTGTTAGGGATGTGGAGGAAACCACATGCTTAAATATTGTCCACATCGGAGGGAGAATCCCCGGAGCTTGCACAACTTAAAGGGAGCAGCTACAGTGGAGTATATGGCAAGGGAAGCACCTCGAATTTATGCAACATTGGATAATCGTCAGGCATACCATAAATCAACAGTGGTGGAAGTTGAAAGTAAGATTGCTAAGAAATCTATTTCTGTTTTGATTGATCCAGGATCTACTCATAGTTATGTTTCTCCAAAAGTGGTTGAAGGTTGATTTCTTAGAAAAGTGAAGCATAATAAGTCTTGGCTAGTTCAATTAGCCACAGGGACTAAGAGAAAAGTGAGTGAAGTAGTGATGGAGTGCCCCATGGAGTTGAATGGATTCCTCACCAAAGTAGATTTGAATGTCCTACCATTAGGATCTTACGATGCTCTAATTGGTATGGATTGGTTGGAAAGGCATAGAGCCAAGATAGATTGCTATGAAAAGGTACTTGAATGCATTGATGAAGATAGAAGACCAAGACTAGTAAGAGGAATTCCCAAGTAAGTTTTAGTAAGACATATTTCAACCTTACAATTGAAATTTTTTTATAAGAAGGGTTATCAATTATATGTAGTTCATATATTAGATTCATTAGTGGACAAGGGACCAAGGATAGAAGACTTATAGTTGTTGCAAGAGTTCAAAGATGTGTTTCTGAATGAAGTGTCGGGACTGCTACCAAAGAGAGATATTGATTTTACCATCGATCTTGTTCCAGGGGCAATGCCAATTTCAAAAGATCCTTATAGAACAAGCATGCCAGAATTGATCGAGTTAAAGATGCAGCTACAAGAATTAATGGACAGGAAGTATATAAAGACAAGTGTATCTCCTTGGGGATCACCGGTGTTATTTTTCAAGAAAAATGATGGGACTTTAAGGCTATGTATTGATTATAGACAACTAAATAAAGTGACAGTCAAGAATAAGTACCCACTGCCAAGAATTGATAATTTGTTTGATCAAATGAAGGAAGCTAAAGTGTTTTCAAAGATTGAATTGAGGTCTGGCTATCATCAAGTGAGGATAAGAGAAGAAGACATTCACAAGACAACTTTCTGGACAAGATATGGCCATTATGAGTTCACAATGGTGCCATTTGGTCTTACCAATGCACCTGTTACAATCATGTGTCTCATGAATAGTGTCTTCAACAAGTATTTGGATAAGTTTGTGTTAGTATTCTTGGATGACATTCTTGTTTACTCAAAGAATGAAGAAGAGCATGATGATCATCTAAGAATGGTGTTACATGTTCTTAGAGAACGCCAATTGTATGCAAAGCTGAACAAGTGTGATTTCTATCAAAGGAAGGCACAATATTTGGGTCATGTCATCTCAGATGAAGGAATTGCAGTGGATCCAGAAAATATTGAAGCCATAATGGATTGGCCTACTCCAAAGAATGTTACAGATGTGAGATCTTTTATGGGTCTTGCAGGCTATTATAGAAGGGTCATTGAAGGATTCTCCAAGATAGCTCATCCAATTACCTCATTGTAGAGGAAGAATGTCAAGTTTGTATGGTCTGAAAAATGTGAGAAAATCTTTTAGCAGCTAAAGAAGTTACTTACTAGCGCTCCTGTTTTGAGGATTGCAGATCCAAAGAAGGATTTTGTAGTGTGCACAGATGCTCGCATTGAAGGGCTCGGTGGAATGCTCATGCAAGAAGGATTTATGATTTTCTATGAGTCAAGGAAATTAAAAGAACATGGAAAGAATTATTCCACACATGATTTAGAATTAGTAGCCATAGTACATGCTCTCAAGATGTGGAGAAGTTATTTGTTGGGAAGAAGATTCGAGCTTAGGACAGACCACATGAGTTTGAAGTATTTGTTTGACCAGCCAAACTTGAATGCTAGGCAAGCTAGATGGATGGAATTTATCTGTGAATTTGATTTTGAAATTGAGCATGTAAAAGGAAAAGAAAATAAGGTTGTTGATGCTCTTAGCAGAAAATTTCATGTTGCAACATTAAGTATGTGCAAATTAGATTTGAAGACAATAGTTCTTGAAGCCCAAAATAGTGATGAAACATACTGCCGGGTTAAATAAAAATTGCAACAGAGAAATATAGATGAAAAGTGTGCAGGATATCAACTTGGTGAAGATGATATTCTCCTTTATAAAGGTAGACTGTATATTCTAGATTGTGTAGATTTAAAGAAGATAGTGATGGATGAAATACATCAAATGCCATACTCTAGACATCCGGGATATCAAAAGACAATAACAACAGAAAGAAAGAAATACTTCTGGCATGGGATGAAGAAGGACATAGAAGAATACATTTCTAGGTGTAAAAAATGCCAACAAGTCAAGGCAGAACATCAACATCCAGTGGGATTATTGTAGCCTTTGCCCATTCCAGAATGGAAGTGGGAAGTAATTTCTATGGATTTTATAACAGGTTTTCCAATGACAATGAGGAAGCATGATTCAATTATGGTAGTGGTGGAAAAGATATCAAAAGGCATCTCACTTTATTCCAGTCAAGTCCACTCATAAGACAAGTGACATAGCAAATATTTTCATGAAGGATATATTCAGATTGCATGGATTGCCAAAGGAAATAATTTCATATTGACATGTAGAGTTCACATCCAATTTTTGGAAGGGATTATTTCAGGAGTTGGGAACTCAACTGAATTTTAGTACAACATATCATCCTCAAACAGATGGCCAAACTGAGAGGGTGAATCAGGTTCTTGAAGACATGCTGAGAATGTATGTGATGGATAAACCATCCAAGTGGAAGGATTACCTACACTTGGTAGAATTTGCATACAATAATGGACGTAAAGAATCATTGGGAATGAGTCCATTTGAGGCATTGCATGGAAAATGATGCAAGACTCCAGTGAATTGGGATAGTTTGGTGAACAGGGTAGTGTTTAGGCCAGAGATGATCAAGGAAATGGAACAAGAAATTGTTAAGATCAGGAAAAATTTAAAGGTAGCTCAGGACAGGAAAGAGAGTTACGCAGAGTTGAAAAGAGTGCATAAGGAATTTAATACTGGGGATCATGTTTACTTGAGAGTGAAACCAAGAAAAAGTTCCCTAAAGTTGGGGAGTTGTGCCAAGTTGGCCCCAAGATATTGTGGGTCATTTGAAGTCCTTGATAGGATAGGACCAGTTGCATATAGAATTGCATTTCCTACCAACATGATAGCTCATAATGTTTTCCATGTTTCTTTGCTTAAGAAGTATGTACATGATACTAATCATATAATTGAATGGAATGTGATACAGGTGGAACTCGAGGGAGAATTCTAAGTGGAGCCTATGCGTATCCTCGACAAGAAGGTCACATTGCTCCGGAACCGAGCCATCGGACAGGTAAAGGTGCAATGGAAGCACCTTAGTCTTGATGAGGCTACATAGGAGCTGGAGGATTCCATGAGAGAGACATTCCCATTTTTGTTCAGTTTTGAGAACATTGAGGACAGTGTTGTTCTAAGGAGGAGGGAAATGTAATACCCCCATTTTGACCCTTAGAATATATTGGCTTTTCATGTAAACATTGTATACATGCGATGTATGTTTCCCTAGAATGGAGCTCAAGGCCAAGGCCCCACTAGTGGATGCTCAGATTATATTTAAAAATGAAATTATTTGATATTACATTATCCATGTGCTACTAAGCCATGGATCATTGTAAACTGATGTAAATATTAATATTGCAATAAAAATACCAAAAAATGGCTATGGAAGCAACTAATAAGAGGGGGCCATGTGTATACACTAGGGAGTCGTTAATGTGTTTTGGGGTTGAAACATATGATTCCAAATGTCATCTTGAGAACCCATTTGACTTTTCTTGCTGACATTTAATTCTGTTGTAAGGAAGCGGTTGAAGAAATCAGTCCATGGCTTCAATGGAGCATGGACAACCCAAAAATTCATATGGAAGGGTATGGCATTTATTTCCTTGACCCACAAGTCACTCTACCTCATGGGAATTCGTTTTTCCTCATTTCCATTCCATTTTTGAACATCAAAGCATCAATTTTCATCCATTACACATGCTCAACAGTGAGAAAAACCATAAATCGCAACTCTGAATTAAGCCACATTTTGAAGTGCCAAAAACGCCCAGAAATTTGTGTGGATAGTCAAATCCAATGGGGGATCCATAGACCTGAACCTTAGGGTGAATTTGAGAGTGTCAGATGCCAATAAATCCATAGGAAAACCCCGATTTGATAGCCCGAAAATCCAATTACGGGACATAGTCATTTGGCCATAGAATTGAGGAAAATCCAAGCGTGATTGAAAAAGAAGAAGATAGAACATAGGTTGGAATTGCTTAACAAACCCAGTGAAGGCTAGAATATCAAGGATTTAGTAGCTTGGACCTTTCTATTCCCACCCTGAAAAGCATTGGAGGGAAGGGACACCCGAGGGACTGTGTAGTAGAGAAGGGGACCTTCCTTGTGTTGGATGTGGCAGGTATTGTGGGTTCCAAGGATGTTTGGATTTAGTTGAGATTCATGTAGCTCTTTGGTTGAGCTCACTGGCTTAGCATCCTCCTCCTTTGTCTCTTGCATGCTTGATAAGCCCAACTATGTGTTGGCTTAGCATGAATGTTGTGTGAAACCATGGCTGTGAGTGGGACTGTTTAGTTCCTCCTTATTGGATACACAGCCTAGCTTGGGGGTGGTCTCTCAGCTGAAAGAATATAGGTTGGACAGAGACCTATGGTTGGGTGGAACGTTGCTCTCACATATCCAGTTGCTTGGACAGCTTCATCTTAAAGATAAGTATTCTCTATGGTTTAAATTATGTCCATTCTGTGTTCTGCAATGTTTTAATTTGATGACTGCTATTGATATGTTGAATGCATGATGCAATTGTATGTGGATAATGTTTTCATTCCGCTGTGTTTATTTGAGTATGAATTTGCACACATGAGTTTTATTTATTTTGAATTTGTTATTCATGAATGGGGCTAAGTTTTCCAAATAAGCCCATAATGTTATTCATGTTCCCTTCCTTGCATCAAATCGACAGGAGGGGATGTGACAGTATTAAAATTGCACAAACCTAAATCACGAGAGAAACAAAATGCCCTTACAGTTTAAGTAGAAAAGATGCATTCAAATAGTTAAATTCCATAAATATTGGATGAAATACATGTGTCTAAAGGTTTCCAAAAGACTTTACATAAAATTCCACAAATATGTCACCAAAGAATGTTTCCATAAGACTTTACACAAAATTCCACAAATCTTCCACTAAAGATTATATGATCTCAAATCTGTCACAACAAAAGCATTCACAATCTTACAATTTGGCTCAAAACGATTTACCAAGTTTTCATAAAACTCTAGAAATCTTGCAGCAAAGAGATGCATCCAAGAATTAGCAATGAATCTACCATGAAGCTATGTTCATCTAACCTCCCAATAGAATAAATAAATTACAATGCATTTACGACAAGAATGGAAGGTTATTGGCTATAAAATCTAAGTCAGTTAGAGGTGGAGCATTGATTGCAGTGGAAGAAGCATGTTGCTTTCAAAATTTTTACTACACAAGCATTCATAATCTCACAATTTCAGTTAGAAGGATGTGTCAAGCTTTCATAAAATCCACAACTCTTGGAGAAAAAAGATCCGTATAAGGATTAACAATGAGTCTACTAGTAAGCTCTTTTCATCTAGCTACTCAATAGAGTGAAATAGTTTGTGAATTTGTGAGGTCAATGTATGAGCCTAGTAAATTATATGCTAGAGCTAACAAATTTTTCCATGGTCAACGATACACTCCCATAAAAGAAAACATATGGAGGTTGAGATTAGAAGGAAGTGGATATTTTGTATTTCTTGATTCCCCCTATTTTATTCATTTTTACATGGGGTCACTTTGAAAAAAAGTGGGAAATGATTTTTTCAATGAATGTTTTGTCGAATTCTCATATTTATGTGATAAATTTGTGATCTGAAAATGGGACTCTGACCACTTTCACAAAAAATATGAAGGCAACAAATCCAACCATTAAACATTGACATCAAATCTGATTAAAAAAACCAAGACCTTTTATTGACAATGCACTTTGCAATTAAGTGATTATTCTTACTTAGCTAAACACCTTTACTTATGAATTAAACTTAGTGAAATGTGGAATGAAAGAGATAACATGAGAAGCAATAATATGAGACCAGATTGTTAATAGAGTTCACCCGTCTTGGGCTATGTCTTCAGGTCCACTTCCAACAATGAAACTACTCTTCATTATTCTCAAAAATACTGAAAGTACAAAAGATGGGATTACAATGCAAGTTATGAAGTCACCCTCTAGTTACGCAACTCAGACTCAAATACATAAATCGCCATTGGATTCTTCTCAAAATTCAAATATTTTTAAGTATTAGCTCTGCTATACTTGGCTTAGTAACACAAGCTCTAAAGACACTCTTCAGATCTGCTACTCAGACTAAGAAACATAGGACACAGTTTCATTCCTCTTGAAATTATGAATCTTTTGAGTATAAACTCGAAAACCTTTGGCTCTAGCCTAGGATTCCCCCTCTAGCACAGAATTCGAGACTATGTTGTACCTCCTGTACACCATGTCAGTCCCTATGTTTCCTCGATATGCGTTCCCACTATGTACCTACCTTGGGAAGCATGCAAGGTTTAAAAAGGGTGGGGTCAAACAACCCTGGCTTGACCTCCGCTCAACGGTCAACGGTCAACACAAAAGGTGGTGGCTCAACCATATATTTGTTGGTTTGTTGCATTATTATGGGGGAGGTTTGGGGTTCAAACCCCACCAACCTCACCCTTGTTTACACAAATATATGGTTTGTTAAATTTTTTTGAACCAACTATACGTTGACATGCCCCTCGAGGGGCCTAAATTTTCGATCCCTAGGCCAACTTGGCCTTCTTGAAGGTGCCACATGGAACCTTTGGATTTGTCCATGCCACCACACAATGGAAACTCATTTCCCATCTGGCAGTACGACCCACCACGTGTGAAGCTATTATTAGTCCATGTACTACTTGTCCTGCCACATCAGCATATGAATGCCATGTCACTACCATGTCACTCTGGTAAACAATTTATCATTTATCATTTTAGCATTCTCAGATCCACTTGGATCAATTTATCATGTTCTAAATAATAAATATGTGGGATGAGGGTTATGTATCTCAATAGCATAGAGTTCTAATGGCATCTAGATTTAATCACTGCCACCATATGAGCACTAGATCCAAGTTATAGTTGGCTTGATTAAGTGCCATCCCAAGAGTATTGTTCTTTCTAGAGAGATTGGAATTTAATACCCGAGACCCATGAATTTAGACCTCAAGCTCATATAGTCTTTACTAGTGAAAATCTAGTGTCTTTTTAGATGTTTTATAAATTGGTAGAGAGTATTTCCTTGGAAGCAGGCTTATGCTTGAATATAAAATGTAGTTGCCCAAGACAAGATTTTGTAGCATTGTCGCTGTGAATAAGGTGGATAAATCTATTTAAAATGGAAAGACCTTTCAGGGCCTTACTTGAGAATAGTTGAACTTTTATTCAGAAATAACCCTTTGTTAAGGGCAGATCATTTAACTTATTGGAGTCACTTTTCAAGACCTTACTTGGGCTCCAAATGATATGCTTTTAATAATATCACTCGATGATCTAGGATGTCTGTCATTGAATCTATAATTCAATGAAAATTTATGGCTCTAAGGAGCTTATGCATTGCATGGATGTCATTAACTAATAAGGTTGTTGTTAACATTATATTTTCTTACCTAATTTTTAGCCTCACTAATGTGTCTCTATATTGTATATGGATAGTTTTTTTTAAGGAAAACACTCTAGATTTAGTTTACTATGTACCTACTATCCGATTGAAAGGTGAAAAAAGTTGTTTCCATGTAGAGCTAGAGACCTATATATCATTTCACAATAATTGCAAGTCAAGATGAGATGAAACTGTGTCTTTTGTTGAGTGTAGTTAACCCTGAAATTGAGGAAGTCCTGGTCATCGGTGACTGTGGCACAGAAAAATCAACCACAATGAGGTCTCTTGTGGACTTGTTTCTTGAAATATAGGTAGTTGTTGGTCATCCCTCCAATTTTGTCCTAGATGATCCAAATTCTATGGGTGAATAAGTTTGAAAGAGAATTGAAGTAGGAGCAACTACATGTTACCATGGAAAAAATCAATATGGTGGAATTGTGACAATGTCCTTGATAATGGCTGTTGATTATTTGACAATGCTTTAATGATAGGAATACATGGTTATTGGTTGTAAAATCTATTTCATTCACAATAGATCCACTCAACAAAGTGGAAAAAGCAGAGTGCTTTTATAGCTTTGAATACAATGCTTTTATAACATGGATGCAATCCTATTGATTGTAAAATCCAAGCCATTTAAAGCTGGGGAACTCACTGCACTGGAAGAACCACATGTACCCAGTGTTTGTATCAATGTATAAATAAATTCATTCCCAATATAAAAACAAAATCCGCATTCCCACAATATTGGACCACATTGCACCACTCACTGCCTATGATAAGTTCAAACTAAAGCAAGGAATATATGCATTAAAGCATAGACCCAGTATAGCTTCAACACTCATAACAAATCCTCATAAGAATCGACCAAAGTACCTTGAAATTTACTAGCACGTTATCCATAAGAGGATGCCAACCTATCTACTAGGTTCCAAGGATGATATATCCAAGATTGAGATCGAGCCCTATTTTTTCATAAATCTATTGGCAGAGGGAAATAGGCGGTTTTCCTTTTCTCCAATCTTGTGGGTTTTCTTCTTTCAAATCCTTTGTGGGATGAGCAACTTCAAGATCCAATAGATATGTTTACTAACTGTCCTTTGGCATGCCAGGAAGAACTTGGTCACATGTGTCATTGGCACCCATTGCTATAGAGCTAGAGGGACATTGCTCTTATCAAAGATATAGTGGCTTTGCCAGTGAAAAATTTCTTGATGCCAGAAAAAATCATGACTAGCAGACATGTCTTTTGCATATTTCAACTAGTCACAATTCTAATTCATTGCTCCAAATTTGGCACGTCCTAAAAAATATCATAGAGCATGTCCCAAGTGCAAATTACAGACTACGAAACCAACTAGAAAGTCACGACTAACACACATGCCCTGGACATTTAAATTAAAATGTTTTCTTCAAAAATCCCTTACCATGGCATGGATTTTAATTAGCATTGATAGGGATTTTCATTGCTCTAACTTTTGCATGCCCTAAAAAACTCATAGAGCATGGCCCAAGTGTAAACTACATAACACGAAATTGACTAGAAAATCACGACTAGCACACATGTCCTTTGCATTTATATAAAAGCGTTATTTTGAAAAATCTCCCTCCATGACATGGATTTTAATTAGAATTCTCCAATAGGAAGATGTCAAAATTGACTTGGAAAATCTATTCTCAAAACTCAACCACTGAAATTTGGGATCCATGCGTAGAGCCCAAACTTTATAACCTCATGAGAACAACATCACAACTTAATCACAGGGAAAATAACAATGGCTCTATTTTCAATATCAACAAAAAATAATCTTGACAGCAATTGACATCCAAAAGCCGAGCCTCACAAACTTTATATTCAAGTATAACGACAGTATCACATACAAGCCTCGACAACTATTGTAAGCAACATAGAATGATGCTGTAAAAAGAAAATTTACAACAAATGCAATTGGCATTGAAGGGATAAACCCTCACATGCTCAAAAACTAAATGCATCACATTCAAGCCTCCATGACCTCCAAGCCCATAAGCCAAACCCTATGAACAATTTACCAAACTGTCACAAGCTCGACACTTTCTGCCACCACAAGGAAAATAACAATGACTCCATCACCAATGCCAAGAAACAAAACATATTAACAACAATCTAAATCCAAATTTTGGGCCCCAACAACATCCAAACAACATACAACGATGCCAGAACAAGTAACTCATAGCAAATGCTCATTGAACCACAAATCCTTTTCTCAATTGCGTACCTCAATATCGCCAAACCTATACCATCATTACCACCTTTGCTACCATCCCCTTGTCCACCAGACCAAGCTAGACAAACAATCCAAATATAGATCCCTCTACACATTGTGGCAACCTCAGGCATCACCTGCAGTAGCGACGAACTCTAGAACCATTGATGGATTCCAGAACCAATGACAGACTCTAGAACCATGCCGAATAGTCACAAAAACCTTTCCGAACTGCATTAGAACCCCTTGACACGACCCAACCACCTGCAATTACTTCCCATCGGAAAACAGTCTCGGCTTCCCACCGGAAGCGTGCCGGAATCCAACCGTAGAGCCAACGCCTTGTTATGAATTAAGAGGGAGAGACATCAGCCTCCACACCTAGCAAATACACCAACCTCCACACCTAGCCCAAAGTAAAAATGACACCTCACACCTATGCACCTCGACCCTCGCAACACCATGTAGATCGAGGACTGGGCTCATGGTGCATGAACGGGTCACAATGACAATGTCATCCCACCATCATAACCTCGCTCCAAATCCCAATGCTCACGCCAGTCACCTGCAACCCAATCAAGACCAAACACATAATCTCATCCAAAAAAATCGTTATGCAAGGTCCAAACTATAGAGCAAAAAACAGCTCGACATGCATACATATAATAGGGCCAAAATGGGCAATTAATGTCACCAACATAATGATATTAATATAAAATTGTTTTAAGATGTAAAATGTAGACATTTTTATTAAAAAAATATTCATTATTTATTTTATTAAATATTCTTGCATATTAAAAAATATATTGTACTATAAATAAAAAAATATTAAATATTTATTAATAATATAAATATAATATATTTATTAATATTATAAATGAATAAACATATTATTACAAATTTAATTATGGCTATAGAAACAAAATAGCGATTTGTTACCTTTCATTTTCAAGAGAGTGATTAAAGCTAAAAGTTTACATAGTTTCAAAGGCTCCTCAAAGTTTACATAGTTTCAAAGGCTTTCATTTTCTAGAATGATCAATTTTGCAGAATTTAGCTAGCCCAAAGTCTTCATAGATTGGTGGGCAGCAGACATAGTTTCAAAAGCTCCTCAAAGTTTACATAGTTTCAAAGGCTTTCATTTTCTAGAACCATCAATTTTGCAGAATTTAGCTAGCCCAAAGTCTTCATAGATTGGTGGGAAGCAGATTATAATTTTTCAAATCATCTTTACAGTATAGCAAAATAACTAAAGAAAGACGCATTCGGTGGCTGGAAACGTGTGACAGAGATTTCGAGCAGGTGTCACCATTTTCCTATTTCCTTCCTGTTAAAATATGAATGAACATAACACTCAAGTGACTTCTTTTAAGTGTAATAAACATAATATGAAATGAAATAGATTGATGGAACTTTGGCAAAACTTTCAAAACTATAGATCCAATAATAAAAACTTCTGTGCAAGACAAAGTTATTGAAATAATTCAACTACCACTACCAACCCAATATGCTAAGCACGACAGCG
Source organism: Larix kaempferi (assembly GCA_027924585.1). Classification (NCBI taxonomy): domain Eukaryota; kingdom Viridiplantae; phylum Streptophyta; class Pinopsida; order Pinales; family Pinaceae; genus Larix; species Larix kaempferi. Next base: position 8,692,837 of record BSBM01001073.1, read on the forward strand.
TTATGTAGTTTGATATCTGGAGATAATAAACAAAGGGCGTGCAGGCAGCGTTATGTTGTTTGATATCTAGAGATAATAAACAATAATAAACAAAGGGCGTACTGCAGAGAAGGCATTAACTCTCCATAAAATTGCGAGGAACGTTATAATGGAGACCAGCCGCAAAACTCTCTTGCGTGCCAGCACTCTGTTTTTCCTTATTCTCGTGGTCTCTGGCACAGGTAATAAATGAATGAATTTATTGTTTGGAATAGGAATTTTATTAGAACTTGTTAACGCTGATATGTACATGTATCTTTTATTTTGTTCACTCACTGGGGTGGGTAAGTTTCTGTATAACTGTTTTGCATGGCTGTCTTTGTTTTTATTTGTTTATTTGCTTCATGCATGGCTGCCTCGTCACATATTAATTTCACCGACCATATATATAGAGATCCAGTATCTAATAAGTCCAGATCAGTTTATACAGGGTGGAAAAGAATCCTAGAATTTTCCTGTTTGAATTATTGTAGTCATTGAAAATTCGACTAATTAAGTGCTGTGACAGACGAAGTTAAGTACCCAGTTAAGGATTCCTTTTTTCCCTCTGAGGATCCACCGGAGATAGTAGGGAAGGCACTGGCATGTTTCGACCATGTAACTGCTTTCTACTGTAATATGATTTTTGAAATTATTTGTAATATGAGAATGAACTTATAATGAGTTTTTCATTTTCGTGAATTGGATGAAGCCCGATACTTGCAAACCGGAGCAGCGATTGTCCCCAAGCGGCTCTCTCGACGTTCCTCCCAATGAAACGGATGAATATTGCAACGGTGGCTGTTATGACCAAACGCAGCTGGTGCTGACATGCATCGACCAGATACTCTCTAATTTCGAATTCTACAACAAGGCTACCATAGATGATATCAATATAACAATTACAGAGGCCTGCAGTAACACTGATAAACGCGGTACAGAAATATCGATCCTCCCTTTTTTTTTTAATTATAAGTTCACTGATAAAAACGCTTTCCAGAAATATTAATCTTAACAATTTTAGTATCAAGATGCTTACTTGACTTAATTTAAAATCAGTCAAAGGAGGTGGGGGACTCTATTGAAACTTACTGGGAGGGAATTGTAAGTTCACTAATAAAACGCTTTCCAGAAATATTAATCTTACCAATTTTAGCATCAAGATGCTTACTTGACTTAATTTAAAGTCAGTCAAAGGAGGCAGGGGACTCTGTTGAAACTTACTGGGACGGCTGGGTCTATGATTTTTTTTTTAAAATATTAACATAGCTATTTAACTTATTGTGGGTGAATATTAATAGGTAACGAATAAAGTGCATCAGTTATTTTATATATTTTATAATTGTTTATTTAGACTACCACAAAACCAAAAAACAGTACACATTTAATACCTACTGTTATTATTAATAATTAATATTATTATTAATAATTAGTGTTATTAATGTTATTTTATATATTTATATATATATATTCTCCTTTTAACATTCGTAACTTTCTTTATAAGTAAGTTTCATCCTAGTATCTTTTGCATTTCTTCCACTTTAGGCTAGTTAAACTATGCAAAATTGACTGTCTAGAAAATAGAAAAGTATTTGAAAATTTGAGGGTCCCTGCTCACTCTGATTTCATGCATTATTTATTAATTTTTTAAAACTAAATTTTAACAAATATGTAGTTGTTTTTCTTTATATTTTTCAATTTTTTTAAAAATATTTCGTTGTTCTTTTTTGAATCCTAATTAATCTCACTTTTTTTTTTTTTAATTCTTCCTTTTTTTTAGATCCTAACCAATTAATGATCTTGTAACGAGGCAAATTTCCACCCTTACTACTTCTAAGACATACTCCAAAACACAAAATATTATTTCAACCTAAATAACATTAGAAATATAATATCAACAAGAAAGCATGTCTTTGAACTTATGTGTTGTTCTACTAACATATAACCTTATTCCCATACACTGAAACCCAAACTCCCATTGTATATGAGTGTAAATCCATTTTATTAAATTTTTGAAAGAATTAAAAAAGCTAATATGCAAATCTCTAAATATTTTTTAAAAAGTTACATTTTTAGTAGTACTTAGTCTTAATCCCATGCATAAGGCTAAATCTTCATTTACATTTAGGACATATTTTCTCTTCAAATAGAATTGAAAATGCAATCCATAAATACATAGACACACTTTCTAGCTAATATAAACTGGCTTCCTAAGAGATAGTTAAAAAAATCATCATTTACACATAAATCCATATTATTAGCTATTCAACAAATTAATATATATATATATATATATATAACTTTAATTTTATATAAAATCAAATCCTCATTTACATATATATATAAAATACTAAATCTTCATTTAAATATTTATAAAAACATAGATCCATTTTATTATATATATATAAGTTAGAATATACATACCCTCCACTCCAAAAACTTCTCACTCAATCTAAAAACTCCTCACTTACATATATAGATGTATCTAAAATTTAACATCATCAAAATTTAATGTAAAAATATTGCTTTAAATTTCTTAAATTAATTGGTTTAATTTAGTTTGTGTAAATATAAACTATTATGTTTTTTTTTAAATATTGTTTTTTTTTAATTTCCTACAAATGTTAAATATTTAACAATTCATAATTTAAGATTAATTTACGTTAATGTGTGTATATAAAAAATATTAATACTTAATATTGAGAAATATATATTAATTAATAATTAATATTTTTTTCTCAATTTTTTTTTTATTATAGTTTTTTTTCAAATAATTTAATTTACGAATAAAGATATTACATTTCATCTTTAATTGTTTTATAAATAAAATATTATATTAAACCAACTTATATTTTTTTAACATTTATTAAGCACTTTTAATTAGGTGTTTCTCATTAAAATATATATAACACTTTTCTCAATAAATAAATATATATACTAACATTTAAATATTTATATATAAATGGTATAATTTGAGTGGATTTAATCGTGTTTCTTCTCAAGTAAAATATATACACCTCTCTTTATACAAAACCTCTTAATTATTTAATATATCAAAGTTTATAAAATGATTTTTTTTTTTAAATTTAAAATGATCTTCTTGTGATTTATGCAGGGGATTTCAATGTTATGGAGCGCATGGAATCAACCAGCAGTGATGCAAGTAACGGTCTGCTGGCCAATTTTGGCAGCCTTACTATTTTTGTAATCCTATACGGATTGCTATCCATCATATCTCTGATCATGCTATAGAATGAGAAGTAGCCTCCTTAGCCCTTCAATGTTTTAGGGGTTTATACGAATTTCTATGTGAAAACTTGTCATAAAATTATTCCTCCACTATATATCAAATTTACTTATTTGGTTTCATAATGGGAAGCAAAACGCTAGTGTCATTTTCAGTTCATCATCCTTATGCTCTTACCTATACTCATTCATATATATTTATATGTGTGGGTTTAAGGATGAAAATAAAAAATGGTTTAGATTATTATTTTTATTTATTTTGTTGTAGTTTTATGGTTAGTTTTAATGTCATAGATTTGGAAAAACTAAAATCAAATAGGGATTTTTTAAAAATAGTTTATATTATTATTTTTATTTGTTTTTTTATAGTTTTATGGTTAGTTTTAATGGTATAAATTTGGGAAAAACTAAAATCAAATAGGGATTTTTATTTTTGTTAGTGAAATTTAATATTGTATTTTTTTAAAATAAAATATAGATATGTGATAATCATGATAATTATTGTCTATTGAGATGATATTTGATCTAAAAATTAAAAAAAACTATTTTTAAAATATTTTGTGTTGATATATTTATATCAACAAAAATAATGCATTTATTTGCAAAATTTGTGAATCCCACATATGCAAAGTATAGGAATGAAAAAAATCAAATTTGTTATTATTAATTACCTAATGTGTATTTTCTAATATAAAAAGTTGTGGCTGAATATGATGGCTCTGGGCGCTGCAATACAAAAATAGTGAGAATGGACATGTTAAAAAGTCCTTAAAGTTTCCTAGTGAGGTCACATCCTTATAAATTTGGCATGTATACCGCCATACAAATTGGCACAACAACAAAACTACATGACAAAACATGAAAAATATAGAAAATAAGTGAGTGACTCTTGAAGGGCATAGTTGTCTCTAAAGAGTGCATTTCCATGTCTAAGTGGTTCACATGGTGAACTTAATTTACAATGACTATTGTTTCCAAATGAGGAGAGCGTTGAGTGTCTATGTCCTTGTCCTTGGTTAAAGAAAAGTTGCACTGAAAAGAGTCTCCGGTATAAACAAAAATTAAAGGAGGAGGGGGGGGGGTACAATATCACCTCCTAGGGAAGGTGAAGGTGGGTCCAAACTCTAGAAACATGAGAGTGCAAGGAACCAATTTAGCCTCCAACTCCAAATAACCTCTCCTTTGAATCTACATGAAGGTTGTGACTTCTGGTTCTTGTTACAATTTTTTGAGCTCTAGCAACTGAGTGGTGGTTTCCACTATATTCCCATCCTTAACATTTTGATCCCAAGCATCTTGCAAACAATTCCATTTGAGAGTTAAATTCATCACACAACATTGTGCCTCAACAACCTCATTCCGACAACAATTTACCCCTCGCTTAACCTTCTCCAACTTGCACAAGACACAACAATTATTCCTACAATGACAATGAGCTATTTCTTCCATAGAGAAACAATAATACTAGATTGGGTCTCACTTAGCCAAATCACCATTTTTTGTCATCTTTAATGGCGTATCAATGAGATAAGATCACATTTGAGACCTTATACTTGCTTTCTTATCATGACCTCTTCAATTTAATGAATGAAGATTTCATGTAACTGACATGTAATAAGACCTCGCCCACCATTTACCTTGATCGTTCTTTCACTCAACCATGAATCTCTATTGGCTTGATGATGGTCCCCATTTATTGTGAGATTTTGTAATATGCCTCTTTTTACCCCTATACGTTTGTAACTAAAAATGTAACATTGTACTAGTTCTTGGGGAGGAGCTCAAGGCCAAGGCCCCGCTAGTAAACGTTGTTAGTATGATTGTGATTTCCTAAGTTGTATTTTTTGAATTTGTAGACTTAGGAGACTGAAAGGCTTGAAACAACTAAATGATAGGGGCATGAATCCACTTGGGGGAGAGGTGAATGACTAGGAAACCATGAGAATTCAATTATTGATGATATGATGTCATCTTGGTGTCGTGGGAACTTGAAGAAAGGTGAACGGTAATGTTCACTTGTTGATCTTGAGTTATAAGTGTTGTCTTAATATATGTTAATATTAAGAAACGTAATTATCCTCCTTGGGATAATAGTAAACTCCTACTATCTATTAATTAGCATAAAGTTAAGTACAATTACACTACCTTAAGTAAGGCTAAGTGATCTTGCTAGATATTATTAATATCTTGGCTGCTTCAAGAGTGTCGAGGAAATGTAGTTAATTTCCTAAATCGAAATGAGCTAAGAATTTCGTATTTTGTTTACTTTAAGTTTTAAGTATGAGGTAGGAAGAAAAGTTAAAGAAATTACCAATTAAAAGATTATTATACAAAGGGATTATATTATCTCCACCTTAATTGAAAGTTGAGAGAGATAATTTCATTTATATATAGACATAAGAGCATTTGTAAACACATAAATTTATTATGATATGTCAATGAATAATAATTTATTATATATAAATTAGAAAAATGGATACAAAATCTAGATATGGTTTTATATATATGTTACATGTTTATATAAGATTATATAGGAGACTATACTTATGGAAATCACATTCCATTTAAGTGTTGGAAAATGAAAAGAATCATAGCCGGATTACCGTTAAGGTTTTGTTTTTAGAAGTGGTTAACGAAAATTGGCACAAGATGGGTGTAACTGTTGGTGAACCTGTCAGCTAAGGAATACACCACGATCATGACGCAAGATCGAGAAAATAATTTTCATTATTTCTAGAAAATAAAGGGAAGCAGTTAGCTATTGTGAAGAGAAGGGAGCGAGGTGGTATCCTTAGGGGGTGACAAGCCCGTTGAGTGGAGAACAATATGGGGGGGATACCTCAATGTGCAGAGGGGAATCCCTAACACATTTGTGAAAGGCGACGCTCTTGAATAAAGGAAGGGCGGCTTAACAAGGATAGGAGAGGATTTGAATATTTTTGTATAGTAATTGATATTATATTTATATCTACATATAGAGGACGAAAGAGGACCTGTCCTGTGTAATTTTTGTTATTTGTATGAGTGGAGGGGAGTAACCTCATGAGAGAGAGGACTCCACGCTTTTCCACTTGATAGGAATAAGAATGTTGGAATGAGACTCTAGTGATCACGGTTAAATAATTTGTTGCAAATTTATATACCATTAAATCAATTCCATCCAATGCATGATATGATATGGTGGGACTAATCTCTTCTGAAGTAGTATCTTTTATTTCTTTATTTGGATATGGTTCTTGTTCTTTTGGTTCTTCTTCTTCACATTTTAAGTAAAACAATTTATTCTCGGCACACTTATGTCCTTTACTATACTTGTTGTCACAATTAAAACATAGGCCTTTCACTCTTATTTCCTCTATTTGTTGAGGTTTCAACCTTTGAGGTGGGTTAGAAGAAATAACAGTATTCTCTCGGTATGTGTTGGAGGTGCTCTTTCTAGTATCCATCGTCATATTTTTACTTTCAACCTTCCTTTCCACCGTGAAGGCCTTCTCCAAGGATGGTGGTTGAAAGAGACGCACTTCATGTTGAATGTTATCATTCAAGGTGCCAATGAAGAGATCCAATATATTATCTTCTGAAATGTTCTTCACTCTAAGACTTAGCTTCTAAAACTGTTTGATGTGATCTGCAACTGGGCCTTTTTGATTGAGATTTATTAACTGGATAGATAAGGTATTTCTATTAATATCCCCATAATGTGCAATCAATTCTTCGGTGAATATAGACCAAGATATAATAGATTCCCTTTTACGATCACAGAGCCATTGGTACCATACAAATTGATCAGGCTCTAAATATAATGATGCAATAGTTACCTTTTGTAAAGTTGGAACCTGGTGTAGATCAAAGAATTTCTCCATTTGGAATATCCATGTTATTGGATCATTTCCATCAAACTTTCTCATGTCAATATTGGGAAGTTAGGTACCCCTTGGTGACCATCCTTGATGAATTCCATTACCATAATCATTTCCTCTTAGAATATTCTTATTCATGGAAGGTTTATCAACATGAGAATTATCTTTATCCTCCTGAATATCCCAGAACACATCATCACCTGTAGGAAGAGTATCCCTTGAATTTTGTATGAGATTAACAATATTTGTCATATTACCCATCAACTTCTCCTCTAGATTGAGTAAATCAACTGTTATCACTAAAACTTTCATATTTTCCTCCATTTTATTCAACTTATCATCTAAATTATCCAAATCAAATTTTTTCAGAGACCCTTTAATCATATCTTCCAACTGGGACACTCGAAAAGAGAGGTCTCCTCTTTCATCATGAGTCGAGGATGTATTCTCTGGTGGTTTGGATGGAGTACTGTAGGTCTTTAGAATTCATTTTGGTGGAATTTTGAACAATATAAATAGATATCACACCTTAGGTGTCACCACAATTAGATCCTTCTACTCAAAGTTAATCAAAATTAAAAATGGCGTACCTTTTCAAACCTTGATTGGAATACAGTTTTAAGTCCGACTTGAAACTGATGTAAATTTTAAATCTATGCTCCTCTGGGTATGAAACTTCATATTGTTGTATCCTTATCCTTCCTACCAATTCCAAAGGTATGACCTAATTTGGATTTACCAATAAGAAGTTATTGCGAATCTCCCAACACCTCTTATTTTTGGTCTTTCCCGAATAGAGAACTTGTATTGTATGCCACGTGTCCAATATTTTGTATATGAGGTTGGAAACCCTATCAAAGATACTGTTGTCTGTATTCTTTCATATGCAACAGGTATCATTCAATTTGGATCTTTCATTCCCTAGATACGACCTTTTTTCTCAGAACACTTGTTTTAGACTAGTTTTTAGACTAGTCAGAAGCCCTAGATTCTAGAGCGAATATCTTTGAACCTATAATGTTTCAGTATCTTAAAATTGGACCACAGTTAGTTCGGCCTTTTTTATATATGTATTTTAAGTCTCTCTCTCTGAAACCTTGTAGAAAAAAAATTATAGCTAAAATTACAAGGTGACTCGTTTTGAAGAAACCAGTCCCAAGGAAAGGGCTCTGATACCAAATGTTATGCAACAAATTTCCAAAAAGAGTATGAAAGGGGCATAAATAGATCAGAAAGAGTACTATATGACTTGATTGAAGAAAATAGTTGAATAACAAACCTCTTCGAGAGGGAAACCTCCTTATACAATGTATTAAGTACACAAGACAAGACAAGACAAGATACTCCAAATGAAAGGTCTCATTCCTATATATAGGAGACTAAGGGGTACAATCCCAACTAATTGACTCAAGACGACATAACTAATATAACCATACTATGACAATTACCACTAATGGACCAAAGCTGACATCAAAACTAATGTAATGAACCAGAATATATGGGCAAATGTGCCCATATTTAGGGATTAACCTTCTCCCTCTTATTTGGACTCATATCGAGGCATCTACTTGATATTTCATAAAAACTTAGGGTTATTTCTTAGGTTTGCAAATCATAAACATATAAAAATTTAATGTTAGAGATGATAGGACAAATAATGTTATATGACTATGTACAACATTAGTTAGATATCATTACATAAACCATGATTCACACCGCCTTAATTCTCTAAGTTGATTTCTTAGATTCTTTAATTGACATGTCTCACATCATCTTAATTGACGCATGTATCTATCACCTTAATTGGCATTCTTTACTTGATGCATCCACCTTAATTGAATATCTTGGTTGAATGTGTTCTTATGCATAATTGCTTATTGCTACAACTTCTTTAACTTCTTCTTCAACCATGAATTCTACATAGGATTCTTGGCTTCTAACTAGGATTATATATTTTTATGCTCTTCTTCATTTAATGGCTAATGGATTTTTCTTAGAATTAACTTCTACTAGATACAAAATCAAAGGATAGTTTGTAAGAATTTGATTCAACATAATATATATTTAGTCATTATATGTTACAAGCATAATTTTTACAAACATAGTTTGTCCAAATAAATACCGGGTGTACATACCTGGTTATTGGAAGGATTTACTAATGTCACATATTGCAGCTTCCTTTCCAGATTCCATTGTTGTAATGTAAAAAGTTATCAGAATGTTTGCTTAAGTATTTCTTGCTTGTTTTCTTGTATACCATTAGGATTATCATATCTTCCAAAGTGCAGAAGAGAATGTCTAATCCTTGTAATCCATGAAGTGCACTTATTTGAATCTCTTAGTTTTTTTCTTCTTCTACAAATATTTCCAAAGCTTGGCCTATATCCTTGGATGCTACAAAAAAATTAAGAGAATATGAATGAAGGTTTAAATCCTCCACCACTTCACTCATTTTAGAAACACAACATTTAGCCAAAGATATAATTTTTAAAGCATAATCACTAACCTATTTGTTATCCATGGATATTACGAGATGAAACAAGCATAATTTTATTGAATTACTCTAATGTTGTCGTTTTTATTAAAGGTTGATTCATATTTCTTATTAGAGTGTATTTACCTTGAAATGATATTTTAGATTAATATTTTTTCAGCACTTCTTTTGAGAACTGCTTAAAGGTCCTATGTTACACAAAGTAAATTTATAAAATCCCTACGATTTACAATGATGACTACTGAGAAGTTCTAAGGTTTCTTCTTCCTTTGATGAAATGCAACCACTGCCCAGAATGTCCGTGATGAGTGATTCTAGTTGCTAAAGTTGAATTCCATAATCATTAATCTCTTGTGTGGTTTTCACAATATTTCCAGTGTCTGCTACTTATGCAAAATTAAGTAAATGAAGCAATTTTTCTTATGGGATCAAACCAATCTGTAAATTGAAACAATAGAAATGCTCAGATGAACTGGATTATCATGAATGTCAATCAATTGCTGTTAAGATAATGAATTCAAACACTAATAGTATAATCAAATGTTTTAAGTAGGTATTTTGGTACTCTCTCAATTTTAAGTTTCATTTAGAAAATTGAAATGATGAAATTGGCGATAGAGAAAACACGTGTACCATTTGGCAAATCATGTTCATAGTGATTTTTTGCAGAAAGAATGATGAGATGCTCCAATTTATTCTTGGAATCTAGTAATGCTCTCCCTTCCTTGGATGTGATCAAATGCAACGCATCCTCCTCAAAGTCAATATTTTCTAAAAATGTGATCTTCTTAAGTCTATTGAACATATCCCCATATTTCAGCTTCTGAAAGTGGAACTTTTTATTCAATTTGTGGTAGCCTTGAGGGAAACACCAACCATCACTTGGTAAACTAAAACATCTTGAACTGATTCTTAAACGAGTAGATTTCAGGAAAAATGAAATTGTTGAAACGACTTGGGTAATGTAGAACTTTTGAATGGGATCTGCATCCATTGATAGCTTCACTTGGCCAACTCAATTTGTGAGCTATGCATGGGATGATGCATCTTTCTGATCTGAATGTATTACACACTATATGTTTAACAAAATGAGCCACATGTATACACAAGAAAACCAACTATTGTGTATCTATTGTTCATTTCAAACCTACTATGTAATGATCTTTCTCATAAAAGTTGCGTTCACAATGGTTTAATTCCACATGCTATGAATGAAATGAGAGATATGATGAATTTAGAACCTCTCCCTTTATTATTTATTTAAAATAGGTCAAAGGAAACTATTTTCATAATCTATATTTTCTTACCGACACGTGCTTCTATCAAAACAAATTAACACCACATAATTAATAAATGAATTTTTATTTGACTTGGTTTTTTATTTTATTAGGAACATATAAAAATATAGATAAAAAGAACCAAAAGGTTGACCTTCAAATATGCATGTCATCCAACTTGGTTACAAGTATACATTCCTACACAATTATGATCCCCATTGCTTCCCATCGAACTACTAATTGAAAAATACATAAAGGTAGATAGTTAGAACTCTTAATGTGGATTTGGAATTTGTAGATTTTTATAAAATTTACAGGATTTATTATTGACCTACATTTTTTAAAAACTTGTATGTCGATTAAGCAACTAAAAAACCATCTTCTTGAGGCTTAAAAAAATATAAAAATGACTAGTTCATGGTGCATAAATAATCGGTCATCCTCATCTCAGGAGGTCAAGAACGATCCTATCCAGTGCACTGATTTAATAACCATCAAACACCTTCTACAAGACACCTCGTAATATAGCCTTTTATGCCACCTTTCTAGGGATTCTTATGAATAAGTATCAAATGAAAAGATGCTCCTTTAACTTATTTCACCATCTACTATTGGATTAATATAATCCTCTTTTCTTCCCATAGTGTTATAGATGGTTTCTATATATGAGATCCGTGCATCATCATTAATGTGAAATTCTAAGTCACAACAGATCTAAGAGCTGAGTATACCTCACAAAGAAAGAATGAGCAAAAAAGTTGAATAAGAGTGAAAACTGCAGTAAAAAAGAGCTGAGAAATAATTATGCACCAGAACACAGATAGGAGAAGAATAACGTCACATGATCCAATAATTAGTATAATAAACAATGATGCTACAATGGAGAGAATTCCAATCACACAGGAGAATTCGAAACTCAGTTGGTCTAGCATAGGAATTGTTACCGCTGGAGTGCTCCGGAAGTATCAAACTTAACCAAACTGAACCTAAACTCAGTTAACTGAATACACAATTAGTGAACTGACTAAGGAGGGTGCATCAGTGAACTTTTCATGCATGACAGTCAGAAAAGGGAAGATGAGGCCACAATCAGTGGCATCTGGAGCTCTAACCCCCCACAAGAGTAAGCTAACTTAGGTAGACTGCAATGGAACACAGAGTAGGTTCCTATAAAATAGGGAACTAACTAAAGTGGTCCTAAAATGATGCATGCAGGGATCAACAGGTGGTAGATGGATCCTAAATGACATCTACACACCACTAGGGGAAAATGACATCAACAACTACTAGGAAAATGAAATAATGCTAGGTATGGAAATGATGGAGTATTAAAGTATCCTAACACCCCCCCCTTAATCCATACTTTTGCATCTTGGGCCCTATTTACTAAGACCAAAGGTCACCCATACAATCAAATAAATGATAAAAAATAGATAATTGTCCATGAACCAAGGAAATGGGGAAACCCTTTGCAAAAATATTAGCAAGCTACTCCTATGTAGGATAACAATGGAGGTGCTAGATCTGGATCTGGATCTGGATATGCTCCTCTGATGTACCTCCCATTGTGTAGAAGTTTTATTTTCCAAAACAAGTCTTTCAAGAACCCTTCTTGCTACTTGAGCGAATGGCTCATTGGGGTCCAAATCATGAACCTTTGAGTACCCTTTTTTAGACAACTAATATTGCTACTTGGTTGTAGATCCCTCATGGAAAGTCTCTCCAAGATATTGTGGATGAAACCCCACCATCATGTAGCACCTCTCTGAGAGAAGTGGATCTGCATGACATAGTGCAAGTTTTGCATGATACTGCGATCTGGTGGTTCTATGATCAGATGGATCCCCAACTGTGCTCCCAACAGCTACAAGGACTTTGTGATGCCATATTGGCCTAGGCCATGGATTGGGAGCATGTGTTGGATATGGATTTGAATCTCCTTGAACTTTATTGTCAGCATCAAGATCTTGATCCTCATCTTCATTAGAACATATATCACTCTGATATTCATCAGATTCCAATGGGGTAGTTAGAGAGTACGAAGAAAAATGGGTGAATTCACATGCCTTAGAGGCATGGTTTGCAAACCCTTTTGCTATAATATTCCCAGTAGAGAGCTCTGCAATCTCGACTGTGTCAGGACCAAAGACCACTTTATTTGGTGAACCTATGTGAGTCATCTGATATACATAAAACAAATTTGCTGAAAAAGAAGGCACAAGTAGAACATTTTTGAAATTCCCATGCTCCATATGTACTATGCCCTTCCCTTCAGCAGAGACTTGAGATTTATCTTCCATGTGAATAATCAGACCATCTTTGAGATGTAGAGAAGAAAATGATTCTTTGGAGGCATCCATGTGGTTGGAGGCTCCTAAATCTACAAGGAGGGCTTGTGATTTTGAAAATTTAGCCTTTAGTGCATGGTATCTCTCATGACCATCATACTCACTTCCAGAATCAGTCTCTCTCGCACCTTTTGGGAGGGAAATGTTGTGTTGTTAAAGAAGCTTGATCATCTGATCTATCTTCTTCTGCATGCAAGATATCTTTGGGTGGTTTCCTTTCTTGCAATAGGAACACTTGGATTTATCAAATCCCTTTTGTTTGTCCTTATTGGAGCTAGAGGATCCTTTTGATGGACTTGAATTGGCATTCTTCTTTGATTCTGGTTACTTCTTCTCCTTGCCCTTGTGCTTCCCCTTTCCATTCGCACTTTTTTCTTCTCCATCCATAAGATCTTGATATTTTGAGGTATTCAAGGCACCCATCTGGATCAACTTATCTTGTTATTGGATTAGATATTCAGTGAAAACATATAAGGACTACATCTTCCATACAGGAATTGACATTCGCCCTGAATGGAAGGTAGAGACAAAGATGGATAACTCAAGACCTAGCTTTCTCAGAATGGATAGCACCAGCTGCTCATCCTTCTTCTCAATGCCACACTGCTTGCATTGCATAACCATAGATTTGAATTTTAAAAAGAATTGTTGAATGGTCTTGAAACTGCTCGGTTGAAGAGCAATCAATTCATTATCCAAGATATGATCACTTAGCTCATCTTGTTTGCCGAACAGGGTATCAAACTTCAACCATACCTCTCTTGGAGTCTTCAATCCTTCGAGGTGGAAGAGTATATCTCTGGAAATATGAATACACATGAAACCAAATGCTTCATCCAATATATTCAGATACTTGGCCTTCTCAACAACTACTTGTGGTTCGACCTCCTTCCCCATTCTTACCCTGTACAGTGACTTGTTGCGCAAGAACATCTTCATATCAACCATCCAATCAAGTTAATTGAAGTGTATTAGGATACTGGGAGAGAGAGGAGAGTTCGAATTGTCCATGAGAACTACCGGAGAGAATACAAGGTGAAATTGCTGCTACTGTAGCAAACTGCTGAACTACTACTGCACTCAAAAACTTTGAATAACCTGCAAAAAAATCTCAATTTTGGAGATAGACTACTACTGAGCACTGATTTGGGACAATAGGCACATTGTTTTGGATCCTTCACACTTGGATAGACCTCATTGGATTTCTCCAATGAATTCAATGCAATGGCACCAGGATTTGCTGTGGAAATACAGAGGCTTCTGGTGCACTACCGAAAGCAGCTACTCAACCTATGCTCAATGGCTCTGATACCATGTGAAATTCTAAGTCATAGCATATCTAAGAGCTGAGTATACCTCACGGAGAGAGAATGAGCAAAAAAGTTGAATAAGAGTGAAAACTACAGTAAAAAGGACCAGAGAAATAATTATGTAGCAGAACTCATATAGGAGCAGAATAATGCCACATGATCCAATAATCTGTATAATAAACAATGATGTTAAAATGGAGAGAATTCGAATCACACAAGAGAATTCGAACCTGAGTTGGTCTAACATAGGAATTGTCACCACTGGAGTGCTCCGGAAGACTCAAACTCAACCAAAATGAGCCTAAACTCAGTTAACTGAAGACACATGATCCAGGTGGATATCAGTGGCGGCCCACCTCTTCCAACTGGCTCAAAACAGTCTTCTGGCAATTTTGGTAACTTGCTATTTTTAGCAGTTTTTCGGGTCCTGAACTTCCAGAGCCATTTTGAGGCCCTAAACGACATTTTTTGGCGATTTGGGGGACCAAATGGTTGCCTTCGGCATGCATTTGGGCCCAGTCGAAAGTTGTAAATCTCGGATAGACCTTCCCAACGGGCTACCGAGCGCCCCAAACGGAGATCGTATGCAAAAGTTATGACCCCGGGAAGTTGACTGTTCAACTAACCACCTTGGGGCCGCAAACTTTATGACAGTTCATCTTCTAGGGTTAGGTTTTTGGATGTTTGGGATTCTTTCCCTCATGCTTATGATAAATAGGCCCTTTCGGCCTCTCTTTGTATTCATCTTGGCACGAATGAGCATAGCGGCCACATCTCTTCTCAGAGATAGCTACCACCATTCTAGCTATTGTATTTTACAGTCTATTCTATTTCCGCTATTTAATAGAATATGTGTTCACTGTATCACTGTGTTATTTGCAATATATCTCTGTATATGATTCTGTATATGCTATCTTTTGTTTCGTTCCCACATAAATCCAGATCAACACAATTAGTTAATTGACTAAGGAGGGTGCATCAGTGATTTTGTCATGCATGATAATCAGAAAAGGGTGCATGAGGCCACAATCAGTGGCATCTGGAGATCTAACCACCCACAAAAGTCAACTAACTCAAGTGGACTGCACTAGAACACTGAGTAGGTTCCTATAAAATAGGGAACTGAATAAAGTGGTCCTAAAATGATGCATGCAGGGCCCAGAAGGTGGTATATGGATCCTGTATGACATCTTCACACCACTAGGTGGAAAATGACATCATCGATTACTAGGAAAATTAAATAATGCTAGGTAGGACAAGGAGGGAGTATTAGAATATCCTAACAATTAAAAAGTTATGTGTAACATTCTCCCTCTAATGTAGGATTTGGGTTATCCGCAAGAGGAAACCATTCGCTATTTGACTCATATCCTATTACAAAGGCATGACTTGGGTTTAGAAACTTAGTTATGTATTATAGGTCCAATCGAGTTCTCAAAAAATTGATTGGTCAGGGAATTGGGGACAATATTTAATTTGTATATGGTGTCTCCCTCAATGTAAATCGAATCATTTTGGTAGTTTTAAAGAGAGAGTTAATTCCCACAACATCCTTTCTCATAAAATTTGGTCATTCCCACTCCATTCTCTTTTTCCACTTAAGATCAAGATGCCAGAATAATCCCACTTCTTTTTCCTTGACCGCTTTCAAATTCAAAACCGCTGATTTGTCGAGCCTTTGAAAACTTGGTAAAATGTCTTTCTATAGAGGTGAAAAGGTAGGTTAAAGCATGATGGTTCTTGTTGAAAAAGGGAGTTCAAGCATTCATTCTTTGCACTATTCAAAATCTCAGTTAACCTCTTGAAAAGCTAGGGGTTAGGCGCATAACCCTAGAGACCTAATTCTTCTTTCCAGGATGTTGTAACTTATACCCATGCCCACAACATGAATGTTATCTACATTATTGTTATCTTATTTTGTTGTGACCTCCCTTATGCAATAACATGGATTTGTAGCAGCCTCTATTTTATGTTTGTCATAGATACTAGTGTGGGTAGGACTCACTTTATATAAAGTAGGTGACACTAATTTGAAAGAAGCAACAATAGGAATTTTATTATCCCCCCCACTTTGTTTTAACACATTATAATAATGAGTTAAGCTTGTGTCTCACTCGATCAAATTGATCTATTAGGTAAACGAAATGAATTAAGAAATACTGTTTAATTTTGAGCTTCATTCTAGATAGCACTCAACATTGAATCTTGTTGCTTTAAGCGACTGAACCAAATTCTATATAGTTAGATTGGGTTGGCCTTTTGTATTATCCCCCCCATTTCAACAATAGGAATTTTATTACCCCCCCCCACTTTGTTTTAACACATTATAATAATGAGTTAAGCTTGTGTCTCACTCGATCAAATTGATCTATTAGGTAAACAAAATGAATTAAGAAATACTATTTAATTTTGAGCTTCATTCTAGATAGAACTCAACATTGAATCTTGTTTCTTTAAGCGACTGAACCAAATTCTATATAGTTAGATTGGGTTGGCCTTTTGTATATAATGAATTTTTTCTATACTAAATCTTCACTACATATAAATGATTTATTGATCATCGTTCAATTGATTTTATAGTCAAATTAAATTTTTATTATTTTTAACATCTCTCTTTTTATTTCTTTTTTCTTAAACTGTACTCTGACTATTATATTAGTTCAAAAATAACATCCAAAAAATGCTCCAAGAACATTTGAAATTATTCTATACATTAGATTGACAATGCAGTATTAATAATTTCCTTTGCTTGTATTTCATTAGCTCAATGGAACACCTAGACTATGCTCCATACACATTTGAAATTTTATTACAATACATTGACAATGCAGGGTTAATAATTTCATTTGCTTGTATGCCTGGAAGTTATTATTTAGCTTAGCATAATCATTATCGTTTAAAAAGACTACACAAGTACATTATGTCTTCAAATAGACAGTTCAAATAGTCTCTACCTTTTAACACTTCAAATAGTATTTTCCTAAATTGAAGTGCTAAGTTACATGTTACTGTTACTATTACGAAAATACTTTGAAATTCTATTTGCAATTAACATTACTCCTAGGAAGGGACTTGATACTAAGCAACTTCTTTTGTTAATAATTACAACTATTATAATAATTATATACCACAACAATTCTATTCCTCTCTTAATAGAAGAATGCATATAAATTTTCATTACAATCAATAAAATTTTGTAAAATAATAAATAAATGGGACAGAATCCCACATATTTTAGTTAATTCCCATGGGTTTTCATTATTAATTAATGAAGCTTATGTATCGATCCACTCCAATTTATTGCACGGTATAACTAAAATTTTACTACATCTAACTAAAATGTATGCCATTCAATTCTAGTTTCTAGTGCTAATTTCACTCAGCATTGACATGATTACTTCACATTAACGATTATGCCCAATTCAAAGTTCTTGTGTTGTTTGGGATGATTGATGAATGAGGTTTCCTAGTCTATTTAGGGAAAGAATGAAGATAAACAAACAGAGTTAAAAATTTAAACTGAAAGAGGAATTAAACTAAAAATGAAAAATAACAAAAGTTAAATGAAGGGAATAAGAAGAGAATAAAATAAGAAGATGAAGAGAATCTTCTAGAATTGTAACTCCTACTTAGGTGGCATCCCCTAAGGAATTAACTAAGAACATTAAATGCCTCTTCTACAAAAGAAGGTAAAAATAATGACAAGGGATTAAATTCTCTTGGTGTAAGTAAGAACAGAAATATATTTGAAATATAAATGTAAGAGAGAGAGAGAGAGAGAGAGAGAGAGAGAGAGAGAGAGAGAGAGAGAGAGAGATGAAAATTTGAAAGAAAGAAATAAAGTTGTAATGAACAGAAAGAGGAACAACTGAAGGGGAGGAGCTAGCTAGTTATATATGCTTGTAGATGACAAGGGCTAATTCCAGTCATGGTTTTAAATTTCTTTGGCCATATAGTGTGTAAACATAGAGGTGTTGTGTACTAACATGTAGGAAACTACTACATGGTGCTCACAACAACAATATTGTCTATATAGAGTGAGGGTATTGGGTGTTGGTTGGCACTAGTATTGGTTATACAAGTTGGAGTACTAGCTGATTGTATGGAAGTGGGACTGCCTATATTGAACCACATACACTGGAAGAGTGATTGGCTAAGATGAGGCCCTAAGATGAAGAGTAGACTTGCTAAACAAGAGGAAATCTGAACAATAAAGAATTTCCTAAAATATAGCCCTAGAGAGAATATGAGTTGGCTTGGGGGTAACCATGGGGAAACTAATAGTAGAGTTTCCTACAAACCAATGATTGGGTGAATCAACGAAAAAATCACGACAATTGTAGATATATTAACAATACTTAGAAAAAATGAGTTCCTATTCCTAGATCTTGTAATTCTGAACTGATTTTATACGTTTTTGCTAATGCTATGTGGTTATGTAGATATCTATGTGTAAATACAAAGTATTATCTAGAAGTAAATCTAATATTTCAATGGCTTATGCCATGATGGTATGCATGCATCTATGATTAGATCTATTAGATAATAAATATAAAATGTATGACTATCTAACTGATGATATGTTGTGGTGATAATCTAAACTTATGCATGCTTGCATAAAAAGTAATAGAAACAATGCTATGATCTAGTTAGTAATCTACTATGTTGGAGTATTCTATGGTTAAGATAAATTGTTATGTTGAATTATTATCCTATCTATTGCATTGGGAAGTAGAATCTAGTACGTCTGTATTGGATTGTGTGATTATCCCTAATTGTTGCATTGGGTAGCAGAGTCTAGCAAATCTATATTATAATATTATATGGATAATATTAACTATTGCATTGGAAAACAGACTCTAGTACAACTGGTTATTATTAGGTTGTTGAGATTGGAATCCTAAATGTGGCATTGGGCCATAGATTCTACAGTAAAAAATTTTGTACGCAAAATAAAGTAATATTGAATAATAAAATAGTAGTAACATGCATGCATAGTTGTATAATGCATCTACTGAATATCATTGATAAAGAATGACTAAGTAAATACAACTATAAATTGCATGTAGGCTATCTATTCTAGACTACATGCCTGCTATTCCCAAACCACTCCATTGCCTCAAGGTGGGTATACCATTGGACCTCCTCACTTCATGTTAGATTGGACGAAATAGGCCTAGGTTTTGTCCCCCCATAGAACTCAAGAATCACGAGAATATCGATACCCAATAGAGAACCCCAACATGAGTTATAAAAAAAAAGAGAAAATCCTAAACATGTAACATATACCCCATATTTCAATGGAATGATATGCAAAAGTATTAATCTAATGAAATAATTGAGGCCAACCTAGTGTGAAACACGGTCTCTCACAAACAATAATTTAACATTCCTTAACAATCCTTGAATATCCTAATAATATACTAATTATAGTAATGATAATGATCTATTAGTTAACTCTATGACTAAAGGAATCTGAGTGGCTTAAATAGCCTAGTCCTTGACTTACATAAGAAAAACTAGCATTGGTTTGGGATCCAGATCTGGCGAGCAACTCCCAGTGAAGCAACTATGACCTACACAGAGAAATATTAGCAGTTTGGACAAATCATGAAATCTAAATAAATAATCCATTAAGGGTGGACGAGATACATCATTTACCTAGGAGCAATGGGATTCCCTCTTGATCCTACCTACACAAAACATGTAGTTTGGAGTTAATAATCAACACTAATACATTAAAAATGATTGGAAACGAGATAAATAAGTCACTATATATTATTTAAGAAATAATTCATGAATACATAAATTATTTGATAAATGCCAATATAGAGCCACAACCCTTATGGTACTTAATGAAACTAATTCAAGATATGTGTGAAGGATGCTTGTGCAAGAATTCCCTCACTAACTGCAAATTCCATATATTTATTCTAATTAAAATACCAAATGGATATCTCTAATGTGTTTCTATATAACATATTGATGGGAAGCCTCCTAGGCTATCTCCACCATAGCTCAATAAACTTATAATGCATCTAATAAGAGATTGCATGAAGGTAAGAAATTATCGAAAGGTATAAGAGTAAGCCTATATGCATGTGTGGTGTGGGGAAATGCCATCTACCGTGGGTAGGGAATTGAACCCAATTAATAAGAAATTGATATTAAAATAGTTTAAATCATGGACCAATGTTGAGACCTCAAGGAGGCCAACTGTGGCTTGGGGAAAACCCAAGTTCAAGGGATGAGTGTGCACCTTGGATTGAACCAAGGTCAACGTGACCCAAGAAAATGTATAATCTACAATAACAAATGTAAACCAATAAAATTCTAATGATGATTTGTGGGGATTGATATCTCCTTAACGGAGAGGATCAAGCCACAATGAAGAAGCAACAATTCACAAACCTTGATATGAAAACCATCCCTATCTCTGCCAATATAGAGGACCAGTGCTATTCTAAATATATATATCAAAGACTAAACAAAATACAATAGCATATTATGATAAGCATGGAGGTTGAACCACTTACCAAGTGAAGTTAAGACAGTGAAATCTCTAAGAACGAGGTTGAACCACTTACTAGATTTATATATATTTACTAGATTTATGTAAATATACATATGTAAAATTATGAGCCATATCTTTTTACATTTTATTTATGACAATTACATATGATTTAATGACTCAAGTTAATTATTTAGAGATTCTAATGTAAATTTGCAAACCAGTATTATGGTCAAGTTTTTACTAGTTAAATGATCCAAGCTTTGTTTCCTATGTATCATAGTAGTATTGGAAGGTGTAAGTTTTGGTTTATGTGGATCAATAGTAGTGGAAGTGACAATGACTTGCATTTAATGATGTAATCTCAAAATATTCGAGCTTACTTTCAGTAGTATTATTTCATGTTCAACAACAATAACAATAGTCTATGCAGGTTTGAAGACAACTAATAAATAGTAAACGATGTATGTTCAAATATTTTATATTAGCATATCAATAAATATCACTTTGTTTACAAATTTGAAATAAAGTAATTCATAACAAATCTATAAATTCATCACAAATATATTAAACATGATTAATACATAAAATATCTATATACATTTTTAAGTACACCATATTTAAAACATGTAGGTATTTATAAATGACATATAGGTTATTAAGTTATGCTTGAATATATGATTAAGTGTCTTAATTCCCAATTATACCATGTAGATATTCAGTCATGACCTAAATATATGGTTTACGGATAAGTCCTTAGTTTCCATCTATGAGCTAATTATTTTCCAATTGTGAAAATAAGAATTTATTTTTCCACTTGTAACTATGTCAAAGTTATAGAGAAATTCCAATTTGAAATCATATTAAATTCATTAAGGATATGGAGTAATATAGTTGGTTTATAAAGAATAATGGGTTTAAATTTAAGTTCTATTAAATAATAATGAATCCAATAGTATTTAATATAAAAGTACAATAGTTGGTTAAGAGATTTTAAATAGGAATACGTGTTTCATGATTTTAGATTGATCATGATGACATGTTTCAACATTACCGTCAAATTTATATAGGTTATAGATTTTATTTAATTACTTAATCACATTTGTAAAGATCAAGTGAATATGCACTATATATATATATATTAAGACAAATAACGAAGAAACACATAATAAAATAAGAAGCGATGGACCAATATATTTATAAAGAAAATTAAGAAATATATACTATATGTAAGAAAAGTATGATATAAAAAAGCGTATGCTGTGTGTAAGAGAAATGTCTATGGTGAAGTGTTGATGACTGTATATAGAAATGTACAAGAGTACTATATATGAATGTTGGTTTAGAAGTTATGTACTTTTTAAATTATAAGAGACAATATATATGGGGATGTTTTTTTCATATTATTCACCTTTGGAATATAACTTGTTTTATTATTAATTTTGTTTGATCTTATACCAACTCAGTGATGTTTTTTTATCTATGATTTTCATGATGATATTTGAGAAAATAATAATAATAATAAAACTAAAATAAGAGGTTAAATACTTTTACGAGATATTTATTTTTTTCTAAAAGATATCTCATACTAATTTTTGATGCAGATGGAGTCAAGCATGATGAGGACATCATCAATTCGAGGAGGGGATAATGTCATGGAACAATTTTTTGTGTGATAAATAAATAAAAGAAAAAGGAAAGAGTTCTGAAAATAAAAGAATAAAAATGAAATTATGTATTTAAGATGTAAAGAAAAATAGTTTTCTTATATTTGTATCAAAATAATGAGCTATGATGTAAATGTGAAAAGTCATTACTTTTCAGTATTGGACCTTTATAGGATATTTAAGGATGATTCATTTGGATTGGAGGGACATTGGAGGAGTTCCAAGAGGAAGAGAGTGTGGATTGGGAAAAGCCATGTACATGAGGGTTTTTTGTCCATGCTGAGCACATGTGGGGGTTACCAAGTACATGAGATTGGGATGAGCTTAAGACCTGGCATGTCGTGGTAATCAGCCACGAGGTTTACTTACTTTTCGAGTGATCTAGTGTCGCCAAGAGACCAATGATCGCCTGTGTAACAGATAAGTTTAACATCTATAAGTATATATTGTTGTTTATGTATTATGCCGAATTTAGTGATGAAACAGATCCTTTAAATTATTTATATTTTTGGTGCTTATTTTACAATTAATTGTTTGTGCATTTATCAATTATTATTTTGGTTATATATATTTTAAAGAATGAAAATTGTTGTTAAACAAATAAAACTATAAAGAAAACTAAATAAATAAAAAAAGTTTATGGCATCTTCACTCATACGACCAATAGGACTTGAGGCTGATTTTTTTGTTTGGTGTTTGAAATATCCATTCATCTCTCAACTTCTTTTCTATGGATGGGACTTGAATTCCCCCATTGTTGAAAATATTTGAGGGAGATTTATTTTTATTTTACTTTGATTATTGTAGATCTCTTTAGGGCTAGTGGGTCTTTTGTTTTTCTAGTATGTTCTTTCCATGTTTTATCCTCTTTGCTAGATTATATCACTTTTTGCACCCATGTTGTACATGTTATTTGATTTTGTACCATTTATAGAGTTGATATTATAAGATTGGAATTTTTTTTACATTAGCCTTGTTTGTAGATCTGTATAGTTGGATTGGGTTTCTTGGATATTGTCACCATAAGTCCCCTAAGCAAATCTTGTAGACTTCAAGGATAAATCCATTTATACGGTTTATTAGGCCGCACCATTGGCTCTTCAATCTGCATTCCACTTCAACACCTATCACCTTCACCAGTTACTCTTTGGAGTCATTGTATTTTGGCTCCTCACATCATGGATCACCTTCACCTCTCAATTATGTCAACACCATGGCTATTAGTATCCCCATTTACGATGGTATCCCTATTCCCATTGGCATATCTATTTCCATTGGAATTCCTATTTTTGGTGGTGGAAACATCCCTATCTTCGGTTGATCAATTGTTGGTGGTGGTCCTATCAACTGAGCTATGACCAACACCACCATTTGTACCTCTACCTCTTATTATATTATGAGTCTTTTGTTCATGGCTAGTCTTAACCTTCCAAAATTGGAGGGAATAACCAATAATCCCATTCAACATGATCCTTCATGGAATTCCATGCCTACCAAACTCTGCTTGAACATCCTTAGGTTTGAAGGGAAGGCAAGAGAGGACACTCAGAACCATATTAAGTCCTTCCATTTATGGTGTTCTTGCAATAGCATCATAGATTATTTGATTTGAGCAATCCCATGGGATGCATCCCAATTTTGTGTCCCCATATTCCACTTCCTTAACATTTTTCATGTTACCTTTCTGTTATGGTGAGGGAGACGAGATAATACGATCATGTCATCATACCTCTTCCACCCATACCACAGATCATATCCATGAATGGTGTTGACAGAAGAGTCTTTGCAAGATAAATCTCAATGAGTGTAGATCTTCTTAGGTTGGTTCCTTAAATATCTCCTCCTTATTATAGCCAAGGACATGGCTTGTAAGCATATGCAAGCTGAAGAAAAATCCATTCCTAAGGATCACCAAAACGACCTTATTTATGCAAAACCTAATTACGTATAGATGATCATTATTGATTCTCCTATAGGTGAGTCCTCCCAAAAGGTTCATTCGGGGGCATCCCATGATGTGAATGGAATTATTGGTTCTATTGCATTCCTCCCAAATACATACCTTCCTTACACTCCCACTTTGAGTGGTTTTTTAATCGAAACACCTCAATCCCTATGCATCATCATTAGGTTCATTCACCTACACCATATTATCCCCCTGATCCTTCTTGCTCATCCTTGCATATAGGAACGAGTAACTCCTAGTTGACTCCTCCTTCGGCTTCCCATGTTCATGGACCGTCATGTAGTGGAGACATATGTGGCAATGACTCTACTAGTTATGTGTCTCCTCTATCCATGAACCATTATTATCCTTTTCATGTCCCTCCACCAGCTCCTCTAGTGTAGCCACACCCTAGAAATCCCCCTTTTCCTCATGGGAAATTTTACTCTAAATAGAATAAACCTACCCGACATACGCCTAATAACAAACAAGCATAGTTGAATAATTCCAAGAAGAAGAACAATGGGAAGAACAAAAGAAATAACTAATGTCAATAAGGTGGGGGCGAACCCCCTAAGCCTCCTGACAACACTAGATAAAATACAAACCTCACAAATCAAGATTCCAATAAACCTCCCAACCAAGGTAAGAACCATTAGTTGTATACTAATCATCCATGTTCCCTTTGCATTGTTTACATACATTACACTCACTATTTCCCCCATCTGGATAAACCTCGCCAATTGTGGAATGAGGCAAACCGACATGAAGCAGTTAATGCCCCACAAAAGGAACCTAATATGCCTCCCCCTCATTCAACCCAATCATAACCCATGGTCATGCAAAACCCACTCCCATCGCAAGGGGTGGTCATGACACAACCTAAGACACCTTATCCATCTTTAGCATCATCCTTTGGTCATTATCATGATCCCTCGAGACAACACCTTATGATGATGTCTGCCTATATAATTCTCCAAAATAGACATAACCAATATGGTATGGCTACTGATACCTCACATATTTATAAAGGGAAATACCCCAAAAAAGTTGAAGAGCCTTTGCACCTACCTCATCTGATCATGGAAGGTATCCCTAAGATCCCCAATATCCCTTTGTGTTGTGTAGTGAATAACCCCAAAGCTCATGCCACTCTTAACTATAGCATTACAAATGACTTGCCACAATACCCTACGACCTCTATGTTAGAGGTTCTTTGGCACTATCCTACATACTGTAAATAATTACTTTCCTCTTTAGGTGCAATCAATTCTTATGACACTCGCCTAATTATGACCTTTTATCTCGATCAAGTGAAGGCTACCTCAAATTCCATTTTTAGTATCCGTTTAGATTCTTGTAACCATCAATAACTTGGTTATTCATCATTGAATTATCGATGAAGGTGCCTCCACATGCGTCATGTCTACTAATGTTTAGTAGATATAGATTTTGTTGAACTTACGTCATCCCTAATGGTGTTGCATGCATACAATGCTCATGCTACTCAATTGCATGGTCTTCTTAGGAATGTACCCATTCAGTTGGATAGGAAAATATTCTTAATTGACATTGAAGTTGCTAATTTCCAACTAAATTACAACCTTCTCCTTGGGAATATCTACATGTATGCTATGCAAGCGATCACCTCCACAGTTTTTAGAGTTATGATGTTCCTCCATGAAGGGAATATTGTAAATATTAATTAACCAATCTACTATGATCATATCTTACCTATAAAATATAGTAGCTTTGGAAGTTTGTCCATCTCCTCATTCGTTAGTGTTTGTTTGGGAATATTTAAAGGCACTTCTCTTGTGGGGTCTTTCTAGGCACTCCCTATCCCTCCACCGAAGGTAGAGATATTAAATTTTTGTACTATCTCCTATAATAACTCTACACCCAACCTCAACATACACCCTTTCCCAATTAGTTTCCAGGAAATATTAGGGAGGAAACACCTATTCATCAAATCCTATTTCTATTCCCCCCTTCTAGCATAGTGAGTATTCTCGTAATGGCTACACTCAATGCACAATGTTTGACAATAGGCCTTCTTGTTTAGTAATTTATTCCGCCACCCCCCCCCCCCCCCACACACCATAGTTCGTCTTGAATCCTATGCAACCAATTGGTACTTCTAATGGCCCACCTCTTAGAGTCATGAAGGAATTCACACTCTCCACCGAACCTTCTACAAAAAATAAGGTTGGGGGGGAACCAAGAATGAAAAAATGCAATATAATTTGAACTAGGTCATAAACCATCCTCCCCACAATAAAAGCACCCATGCCTTGATTTCTATGTGATGTTTTGGGTCATACTACCCATCATTATTCATAATTTCCAATATTTTGCACTCATCTAATCATGACAGAGGAGAAAAATGATGAGAACAATTTGGTTTTTCACCTCCCTAATGCTCCCAAATATCACAACAAGGATTTTCACACCAACCATCCATGTTTATTATGTGGCCTTTATGGTCACTATTTGCATCATCATATTGATTTCCCTCGATTTTGGTCCATCTTGGCTTATTTGTGTCAACTATCACCTGAGTCCCAAGTCACCACTATCAAGGAGATTCTCCCTCCAACATCATATTTCCACAAGATGACCAACTTCTACTACATCTTGTCCACTATCGAGATTTCTTGGTCATCCCCCCATACCATTATGGTTGTCTTGATAGACATAGATATGTCTGATATATTTGTTTGACCCTTCGAAATAAGGAGTAAGTCTCATGCCAAACCTTCCTACTCATCATCCTTGTCCTCATCATTGTTTAGGTTGGTGATACAATAGGAATTCCCCCCGTAGGGGGAATTCACCCTCACCATCTCATGGATGTTGTGTGACACCATGGACATTCACCTCATGGTAACCCTGCTCTCCCATTTTTTCATCAATGTCTTGTTTGTACCTCTCCAGAATCACATCCATGTTGCATCAACACCTTGAGGATGGAGGACAATATTTTTTATCTTGACCCTAGGATAGGGGGAATGATCATTTATTTTGACCCTTTCTCATCACATCTAAATCTATATTTCACTAATCCCATACCTCACTCTAGAAAATATATGAACCATAGTCACAAACTATGTATCATGGGGGAATTCCCTCAGCCCTGCCTACTCACATTTTCACATAATTGATCTCAACCACTTATCGAGATCACACTTCACTTGTACATTTGATTTGATTTCTATATGCACTTCTATGATAGGGTGTCATTTCCATGAGTACACGATCAATTTGTGGTGGGATCCTTTCATTTCAACCTACAACCACTCCCCATAGGTATATATTCTCCAAACTAGCATATATAGGTGATTCTCCTCTGCAAAACATCATGTCCATCAAACTTACTCGTCCCCTCTATTCCTTTAAGACCCCCTCTATTTAGGTAAGTTCCACATTCCATCCACACTTTCTTTTTACCTTACTCGATAATGGAGCTTCCTTCACATGGGTGCAATATTTTAGTGCCCCTTGACATTTGACACCCATGATGTTGTTCTTTACATAAGATGGGGAGTCCATTGAGTCTTTGATCTTGCACTTATTCACATATTATTGTGTCATCATCACTCATTATCCTACCCATGGACTCCCAAACCTATGAACCTTATGACATTTTGATGTTTCATGTTGCACACTCATGAGCCCACTGCTCCATCCACACTACAAAATTTACATTGCATTGCCACCATTCATCACCCCTAAAGGAGATTATCATCAGTGTCCTACCCTCCATCAATTCCATCTTCTATCATACATTCATTGAGGGTGATTCCATGAATATGGGTAACACTTTTTGTCCAAAAGTGACGGTGAAAATTCGATTTTTTACTCATTTATTAAATCGAAGCCCTCAAAACTCATATTCGCTTTGTGAATTTTGACATGCAACAAAAGAACAAATTGCAGGGAATTTTGTTGTCTTTCTACCTATATATATATTTTTAAAATAATATATTATTTAATATGCCAAAATTGAATCTAATGATAGGTTTTTTCTCGTAAATTTCATGAAAAGTTAACAAGTGTCTTGTGTGCACGTAAAATAATTCAATTATAAATGCATAGTTTTTGAAAAAAAGTAAATGAACATAATCTACACAAAATTCAATAGGGCACACATATATATATATTTTTAATTTATGTTGGAAAATTATATTTTTTATTAATTTTTGAAATTTATTGTTGAAAATTTTAAACGCATTTCATATACATTTGTGTGCACGTAATCCTTTTTTTAAGTGGTTACAAAAATAAAAATAAAAACAAAAAATACCCTTTTGAAGAGGATGTGTTGATGTGGGGCGTATATGTTTTTTGAATTTTTTTGGTTGTGTAGTTATTATTTTATTGATTTTTCTTTGTGTTGATTCAAAGTTGTGGGCATGGTTTTGTAAGTGTAAGTTTGAAAACAAAATAAAAAAATTATCATATGAAATTAGAAACTCGTAAATTATATGTCAATGGATAGAGGATTCATTGACAAATTCATCGGTATGAAGTCCACCACCTAAAGTGCATCCCAGGATAGGGTTTAGGCCTAGAAAATAGGTTAGTAAAATAAAATCTATAGAGAATGGGGCTAAAATCCCGTTTTAAATCCCTCGAATGAGCTATTAAGCTCAATCAAGGGTTTTAAATCCCTCAATCAAGGTTTTGCATGCAATTTTGAAATATCTCGATTGAGGGTTTAACTGTGGTTAACCCTAAATATCAGTTGAGCAAATATGTCAATCAACTTGTTAACTTGATCGAGCTAATAACTCGATCGAGTTATTTGCTTGATCGGGCTTCTAAAATCTTTAATTAAAAAAAAAAATCGAGGGCCCACACACACTAATATGGGCACGCGAAAAAAAATTTAATCAAAATTTTTAAAGGATGGTATCATTTATGGTCCATTCAGCTTTTTGAATTCAATGAAAAAAAATATAAAATTATATGATAGTAAAATTTAATAAAATATAATTTCAAAAAAATGGAAACATGTGGATGATATTAAATACCTTGAAGAAGAATCAACTAAATGCATTACTATTTCCCCACAACGGGTGCTGAGTATGGGCCAACCAAGTGAATCAGAAAATAGACACGAGGCTAGACACATGCTCGTCCAAGTCATCCACCTGTCTATGGAAGGAATCATAAAACATACAAGGTATACCACCGATTAACTGCTCCCGCGTGCGCTGGGTTTTGTCTCTGCGTTCTGGTCCAGCTCTGAGTAATGGCCATTACTCCCATGAAGAACTATGAGTGGGGCGGTACACCTGCACTCATGGAAAGTGACGACAGAGAGAGGAAGCGGGTCCATACATCCCAGTGAGATAAGAGAAGATACACAAGTTTAGACAGAACTTGGATTGCAGCCTTGCAATTCTCCCTGCGCAGCACTGTCATAGTTCATGGAATTTTTTCATCCGTTTCGCTCACAGCCGCCCTCTAAGAGAAGTTACATCAGGCGCAAGTCCAAACCAACAGGCCCTTCTTCCATTCGCCAGTGTGTTTCATGCGAGACATAGTGGGGAAGGACTGTCATTATAAAGAAGAAATTACGAAGCATGCTCATAAGGACATTTCGGAAGCGGAGGACACTTAGGTGTCTTGAGGCTATCTTTCAAACACAGAAATCAGGAATGAATTTGAAGCTTTGGTTCCGTACCCGGGGAACACCATAGGTCGTACCACCCTTTACCAATGGACCCTGGATTATCATTGGATGTAGAATTCGGTTCCGGGAAAAACCCTGGCAGAAAAAGGAGAAGCTCATGCGAAATCTCTTCTACAACAAGATGAGATGCTTGGGTATATCAGGCAGATTATCCACAATCAACATCAAATTTCCCACCGTCTCGGCATTGAACTCACCGAGGAGCTATGTTCTCAAGAAGGCTCGACCGGGATGAACATTTAGCTCGGTTTTTGTTTAGCCTATGTCTTTATTTTGGTTTCGATTTGTCACTACAGTCTCTGCTGTTTTTTTTAGTTTTTTGGAAACCTACCTTTGTAGATTGGATATCATTTCTCAAACTCTTTAGTACAATCTTGTTTCCTTTCGGGGAAGATTACTTAAATTTTGATATTGGGTTTGTTTTCCCAGTCTTGGGAGGGCCCTGTAAAACTCTGTATCTTTTTCTAAAGGAAATATAAGGAACCACCTTAACTTACAAAAATAAGTAAATGCATTACTATTGCCAATTCCTCTAGATATTCAATTACAGATGGGTCAAGGAGTAATTGGAGTCATAGATTTGATCAATCATATCTATAATTTCAATTAATTTTTACCCATATCTTCAAACGAGTAGGAAACTTCTCATCTCCAAAAACTAATTACAAATTAATTATATATATAACACATTTATCATATTTGTAACCCGTCTTTATTAGTCCTTCACTAATTTTCATGCAACAAATGTAATGAAATAAGTCTTGGTGTGTTGAGTTTTTATAGTTATAATGATTGGAAATTCTCGATCAAGCAATTATCTCTTGATCGAGAAAATATCTCTCGATCGAGCAATTATCTCTTGATTGAGCAACAATATCTCGATTGAGATATTAAAAAATGCTTGATCCATGAATAGTAAAACCATAGATCAAGTTATAAAGCTTGATCGAGGGTTTTATAAACCCTTGATCGAGCATTTGTAAATAGCTCGATAGATCACTTTTTAAGCCCTTGATTGAGAGTTTTAAATCTCAATCAAGGGATTTAAAAAGGATCGATCAAGCTATGCTTTTAACACAATCACATCCTCTGCTTTCCAAAAAGTGTTATGCGTATTCATGGGAGCGACCTTGATTCATTTGGTCATTCCTTTCACACTTATCTCCTTACCTTTCCTCCTCATCTCGCTGAGGTGGCCACACCACCTAAGAAACCATTATATAATGGTTCTTAGCACACCCTTTTCTCATATTTTCGCACATATAGAAATCCACTACATTTGAGTACTCTTCAGGTATCCCTCTTATGGGTCCATACCTAAAGGAAACCATTCAACAATAGTGGTCCTAGACACTTCTGCAGATCATGTATTGTCTCATTTTATGGAAACATCCTTGGCTTCATTTGTAACTTGTTTATATAATTTTATGATGAGTCACCCATGGAGTCATACTGATGCCATTCTCCCTTATAGTTGAAATCATTACCCTCTGTCTTTCCCCTTCATGAGTCACACCTATTGTAGTTATGTCCCATGGTACCCCAACTGTGTCTCTCTGCTGATATCATCACAGGTCCCACACATGCTACTAGGTCAACCATGATGCCTTCTTGCTCTGAGCAGAGGAAGTTTGAGTCCCCCACTCAGTTACTCATGTATCCATTCCCCCATTGGTCTCTCAGAGCGTTATTCATCTCTACCCATTCCTTGGTCATATCCCTCATGCTCACTTCAAGGAAGCATCATTACCTTGTTGGTAGTAGGTCTGTCTTTGTCAACATCATTATATCCATTCCATAGGATAGACCTAGAGGAACCTTTGTTGGCAGGTAGTTTGGTAGAATGCTATCGCAGCATCTCCGATGTTGTGACAAGGTAGAAGATGGCGCGAATGGCGAGAAGATGACGCGAATGGTGATGAGCGGAAGATTAGTTATGCATTTTGGGTCAATTGTACCGCGGAATGTGGGTTTTGGGTCATTTGGACCACATATTATGTAATGTTGAGTCGGCTATACCGCAGAATGCGGGTTTTTGGTAGTTTTTGGATAAGCCAGTTAGATATTGGGTCATTTGTCCATAGTGTTAGTTAGGAATTCGGTAGTAAGTGGACACGAGTTGTAAGGCGGAAGCCTATATATAGATAATAATTGTAAGTGGTAAAGAGAGAGAGAATTGGCAGCTGAAGAATGGGAAGCTCTGATGTTGGTTGTATGATTTCCGGGTATGTTTTGATTTCAAGAGTCATTGCGGAGATCTAGTTTTTGTAGAGGCGTTGTATCTGGGTTGACAATGATAATATGATGAAGCTATTTTGGTGCAATCCCTGTGTTCAATTTGTTCAGTTATGATAATGTGATATTGCACTATACGAATAATGTCATGCTCCTTTGATGTGATACTTGCTTTACAATTATTGTTGTTGCAATGATGAATGTTTGGGTTGAATATTGCTTTACTACTATGTTTAATGCTTAAAGATCTCTATCGATGTGTTACAATAAGTTTAATTATCATAGCCGAAACCATCCTTTTTCATTCAGTGGAAACATGGTTCCGTTTGCTCTTCCTGGATGCCTTGGGTGAGACCTCATCTGCTCTGCAGGTGTTGCTGGGTGGGATAAACCCTATCCGGGCTGGTGCTCAGGAAGACTGCGGTATGTGTCGACAATGAGTGGGACCCCTATCGACTAGCGTCGTGTTAACAAATGGTTCCGTTTCCGGGACCGTGTACGAAGTGAAAGGAGGACATGTTGTGGCACCCGACGAAACTGGAGATCCAATAATGGTTTGATCAGAAGTTGCAGGAATTTGCTGAAGAGGAAAGCAGGAACACTCAATTGATAGTAGATCAGTGGGTGGGTAGATACATTTACGACAGTCCGCACGAATGGTTCTTCTATGAATTTCCAGTCCTATTGTTCGAATGGTTGGAAAAGTTGACCTTCCAAAAGAGGAACTTCCAAGGTGGTGAATCGATGACCTGGACCCCCGAATTGGTTCAGGAACTGCAGGAAGTTGATAATAAAGCATCACGGGCTGTCGAAGTGTGGTTCGATAGCATCCTAGAAGGCTATATCACGGAGTTCGTGGTTGATACTCAGAAGTCCTATAGTGAAGCCAAAAGATATTTTTTCCGCGAACCTCGGGGCAGGTTTTTACTGTCAATCAAGATGCTTATTTGCGAAAAGGGTATATTGAAGATGCATCTTGATCAGTAGAAATCCTGGTGGGCGGAGGCCGTGGGTACCGCGGCTGTTGGGGGGTGGTACATGGAATGGTAAGGGGTAGATGGGTGCAGGTCATGATGAGACTATGAGTGAAGCCGAGGAAGAAAGTGGTCTTATGAGGGGAGGAGTGAGGTTCCTACAGGAAAAGAGGCAGAGGACGGGAGAAGGTCCTACTGCGGTCAAACTGCAAGACCGTGAAGGAAGGCCACATGGGATTAAGTGAACTCACATTCCTGACAAGGACAACCCGGCTACACCCAGGATAGAGGAAGGACCAAACCCCGACACCTACGTACCAACACCTCCGTTCACTATCTCTCAGATAGCAAGAAATACCACTTCGACACCGCCAAGTTCATCAATTCCACATAAGTTAATTGGTAATAGTACAATGAAAGGAGGAAGGAAGCCCATAATGGCGGGCAATGATGCTAAGTTACCGTTGTTCCACGGGAGTGCGATAGACAACCCAGAACAGTATTGGTTTTTGTGTGAAGTGGTCTGGACCATAAAATAGATCACCGATGATGCTGCTAAGAAAGGACACTTAGCGACGACTCTGCGATGTTGTGCATTAGATTGGTTTATGAAGTTCGTTCTAGTCCCTACAGGAGCCCCAGATAAGTCGTTGGATGAGATTCAGGATGGGCTGATTGCTGAATTTAGAAGGCCCAAGTCTGAGGCTCAATATATTACAGAATTGAAGGAAATTAAGCAGTATCCCAATGAGACAGTATGGGATTTTGACCAGCGATTCAAGACGATGAGGAAAAGGTTAGTTTCGATATGAGCGCCATCCAACATAAAGAGTGGTTCATCGCGGCACTGCTACCACACATTCGGCTTCTATTGATGCAACAAAACATCTTGACGCTGAGTGAAGCTCTAGAGATTGCAATGCGATTGGAGGCGTTGCCGATTGAGATAATGCAGCCCGGATGTCGCAGATACAGACACAGCTCGCTAACTTGACTATATAGCTGCAAGATTTGAATAAAAGCAAGGAACATCGTGATGAAGTATGGTGTACACGATGCCGAGGAGAAGGGCATACGAAGGACAATTTCCCGGATTTATGCAATTATTTGGTGTTAGGTGCGCCAAACCCGTTGAATGGCGGAAGCATGCCGTGGTGTTGTGTCGGCCAGGTGTGGGAACAGTCACGACAATTTCCCTTATATGCAGAAAATGGTCACAACCCTGAGAAATATTTATTGCACATTTTGCAAGTCTGTGGGTCATGATGACAAAGATTGCTATGCATATGGGTTGCTACAAGAAAGAATGTATGATGCATTCTACGTCAAGGATGATCAGTGTGCCGTACAACAATCGCAACCACAGCCATAGGTAGCCCAGCCGCTACCTCAACTACAGATGCAGTTTGTACCGCAACAACAGAAACCGCCGCAGTTCATGCCGCAATATGCTCCGATGCAGATGGCTCCACAACAGCCATAATATGTACATAAACCACAGTATGCACCACAAGGGAAAGGGATGCAACCAACACCAATGCAACAACAGTTTAACCAACCACAGTACCAGTAGCAGGGAGGATTCCAGGGAGGACGTGGCGGAGGATTTGGTCGCGGAGGAGGATGAGGTGGTTGCGGACCTGTTCAATGTTATCACTGTGCGGTATGGGGACACTATCAACAAGACTACCCACTGTTGCAGAACCAGTGTACGTTCTGTTTTGTTAATGAGGATACAATTGAGAATTGTCCACAGTTGATTGCACGATGGTAGGCAGGGAGCAATCCCCAGTTGTAGACACATCCCTAGGTAAAGTATCCCACTCAGAACCAAGTACAGCAACCAGAATCCGCGGTCGAATAAGAACATAAATCAAAATATAAATCAACCGGGGAACGTACCACCAAATCAGCAGCAGGGTGCAAACATCGCGACAATTTTTGCAGAACCAATGCTGCAAGATGATTCCGTTGATGTGGTCACTCGAGGAGGAAAGACAACTAGAGAAGACAGCTCAACGATCCAGTTAGCTAGACAAAAGAAGGTATCATTTTATATTGATGTGGAACGGGAGACATTTCTTTAGGCATGACGGGCCTTAGGGAATGACCGAGGTAAAGCCATCATGTATGACATGCCCTCTACTTTTGATGCTACTTCGGAGGTTAGCCCGTCGTGGCGGTCCAGCGCACTTCGAGCATTTTTGGAACATTGTTTGTCCCTGGCAAAAGATACCAATGCTCTTGCTGCAATTGAAGCCTTGTTGTGACGACCGACCCAGGATCAACAAGAGCTCGTGGTTAATTCCTTGCAACGATGGAAGACGGGTAAGGAGATATGGATGAATATTCAAATTGGAGACTATGATGTTGATTCAGTTATTCTAGATCTTGGTTCGGATGTCAACATCTTGACCAAGCAGAAGATGGGGAGCCCCCCATTGAGCTGGTCTCCTGTACAGCTCCGATTGGCTAACCATGCGAAAGTAACAACCATTGGACGAGTTCCGCGGCTAGTGGTAGATATCGAGGGTATGAAAACCTATGCCGACTTTGATGTCATAGAAGTTGTCGAAGGTGGCAACTCTTATCCCGCGCTATTGGGGATTGGATGGGATAATGATAGTGGAGTTGTAATCAACTTCAAGTGATGGATGATGAATTTTGAAAATCGCGATCTCAGATTTATTGCCCCATTGGATCCGGCTAAAGGATGTCGCTACATAGAGCCAGTGAAGGACGACGATCCCATTGGATGTGACCATGCATTCAATATTTCTGAATATTATATGCATCCGACTGCCAACGGTGAGCTGGGATGGTGCAGTGACAGCTCTGCGTCTTCCGACTCTGATGATTCCCTGGAATATTGGCAGAACCGCTTGCATGAAGTGTCGCTCCATAAGTGCAGGTTGGTCACACAATCACTATGCCATGTCGTGACTGAAATGGTTACACTGCCAATATATGAAGGACTACCTGGCTTATCTGACTTTCTGATGGATTTCGAAGAAATATTTTCCAAACCACAGCGCTTGGTGGCATTGAATGAAGCATTGAGGGCTGCTCCAGCACGCTGGTGGGCGACACACAAGGCATCGATTGATGGATGGTCGAAATGCCGAAGATTGATGATGGTACATTTTGGTGATACTGAGGTTTACCACACTGGGAAGTATGATGGGCGAACCGATCCTGGTGGTCACTTGATGGAATGTGAACGACTATGGGTATCGTGACCAAAAGATGAGTGGGTCCATGCTTTTATCCATACTTTGGATGAGATGCCACGATCATGGTATATTGCAGCCGAGTTGCAAGGGGAAATTTCTACTTGGCTAGAGCTCACAGTGTGTTTTACCCATACATTCAGTTTTGCGGATGCCGATCCAGAGGTTAATAATGCATTACAGCTCATCCGTGATGTAATTCTGCAGGTTGTCCCGGTAGCATATCCCGTGGATCCGCACATGCACTGCCAGATGCAGTCTCTCATAAAGTGTTTCAATATCCGTGGTGGGCCAGAAGATGGTGATGATCCGTGGAATGTGAATATCCCAGAGTCAGAAGGAAGTTGTACTGTGGTACCACCTAATGCGCTAAGTGACTCGATCAGTCAGCCGCTGAGGATCCGTAAGATTAACATTGGGACAGAGGACACTCTGAAGTTTGCAATGTCAGGGATTACTGGGATGATGAGCTGATAAGCAAGGTCATTGATTTGATCCATGAGTTTCAAGACATATTTCCTACTAAGTTTTCCGACATGAAGGGGATTCTGGGTGACTTAGGAGAAATGAAGATTCCATTAAAACCAGATGTTAAGCCGATCCGGTAGCGACCCTATCGATTGAATCCGCGACATAAGGAGTGGGTCAAGGCTAAGCTGGATCACATGTTGGACGCTGGTATTATTGAACCAGTTGAAGAGTCGGAATGGATTAGTCCTATGGTGGTGCAGGATAAGAAGACTGGTGAAGTGCGCATTTGCGTTGACCTCAGGAAGCTAAATGATGCATGTTTGCACAATCCGTTCCCCACTCCATTTACTGACGAAGTGCTTGAAGGTGTGGGTGGCCAGGAGATGTACTCCTTCACAGATAGGTTCTCTCATTATCATCAGATCCACATTGCCAAAGAAGATCGCCATAAGACAACTTTCATTATTGAATGGGGATGCTTTCAATACACTGTAATGCTGTTTGGTTCGAAGAATGCACCTGCGATATTTTCGCGGGTTGTCGTTGCTGCATTTAAAGACTTCATTCAAATTTTTTTACAGGTATACATGGACGATTGGACGGTCTATGGTTTGGTCCGTGATCATTTGGAGAATTTGCGGTTGATGCTCGAGAGATGCCGACAGCACCAGATATCGCCGAATCTGAAGAAATGCATCTTTTGTGCACCGTTTGGGATATTGCTCGGCCTTATTGTGTGTTAGCAAGGGTTGTTGGTCGATCCGGCTAAGATTGCGCTCATTTTGAGTTTGCAACCACCGACCACTGTTAAGTAGTTGCGGGCGACTCTGGGACACACGGGGTATTATCGCAAGTTCATCAGGGGTTATGCTGCGATTACTGCCCCTATGGAGAAGTTGTTGAAGAAGGATGCAGCATTCCAGTGGAGCCCAGAATGTCAGGCTAGCTTTGAAACATTGAAGGCGAAGATGGCATTGGCACCGATATTGGTATTTCCGGACTGGAGTAAGGAATTCCATGTCCATGTTAATGCCTCATCGATTGCGTTGGGTGTCATATTGGCTCAACCAGGAGAAGGTGACCTTGATCAGCCTGTATCTTTTGCAAGTTGGAAGTTGTCCTCTGCAGAAAGAAATTACACTACCACTGAGTGGGAAGGTCTAGCAATGGTTTATGCGCTGCAGAAGTTCAGGCACTATTTGTTGGGTGGGCACTTTAAAATGTTCACCGACCCTTCCGCGTTGAAATACCTAGTCAATAAGCCTATGTTGGGGGGGAAGATATGCCGTTGGCTACTTCTTTTTCAAGAGTTCGATTTTGAATTCATTGTGAAGCTAGGCCGGTTGAATGTCGGTCCTGACCATCTCTCACGGATCGATACAGGAGAGGAGCCGACCAACATTGAAGATGGTTTACCAGATGCTCAACTATTTCGGATTGAGGTTGCAGATGGCTACTTTGCGGAAATCATCCAGTTTCTTACAATGGGTACTGGACCAGATGAGTTCACCACCAGTCAGAAGAAGCAGTTGGTAGTCAAAGCTGTAGACTTCTAGCTAATTGCAGGAGAGTTATACAAAATGGGTGCCGATGAGGTATTGCGCAGATCTGTCTTGCTGTAGATATTAGCAGAAACGTATGGAGGAGTAGCCGGAGGACACTATGGTGGTAGTGTTCGGATATCCACATCATCTTTTTCAGGATCTTGCATGCAATTAGGGTTTGCATGCAAATTCTAGGGTTTGCATGCACTTTGTGTGCATCCTAGTCACTGGGTTGATGCCTCCAGCACCTTAGCCACCTTATTCTAGCACTCGGGAGCTTCTTACATCAGTTCATTATCCCTCCTAGTCAAGAAGGCACCCACTTCTCACCTACTTCCAGAGAAGGGCGCACTTCTTCACCTACCACTGCAGTTAGCTCCGATTCTATCTAATTTGAGGCTAGTTTCACTCCTGACTGACTGTTTCACTCCGTTGGACCTCTAGATTGACTAGATGACTTGTTCTGACTTCAGTTAGCCTCCCATGTGCCCTCCACTGAGCCCAATTCCCTATATCAGTGCTACACACTTCAGTTACACATGTTACACTCAGTTAGACTCAGATTGACACCTGGATGACTGGTTCTTATGCATTGATGACCACCACTGATTGATGATGAGGAATCCTAGTTGGAGTCAAGCTACTCCATTTAGTGATTCGAATGACCTCCTTAGGCAATTTGAATTGCTTAGTCATTGTTACTGTATTGTATTGTAATTATTCACCCTCATTGGGATATTGAGCATTGTGCATGTTTTACATAGTTTTACACCATATTTTCTATGTTCATCTATTGTGATTGATTTACTTGTTCATTAGATCTGTTGTGACTAATTTTACATGGTATCAGAGCCATTGCAGGGACAAGATCTCTTTTCTACAGGTGTTTCTACAAGACGATTTGAATGAATTTGCTCAAAAATTACAAAAAGTTTTGGCATGAAAGATCTCAAGGGCATTCGCTCCTGTGCATGCAAAGCTTGAAAATACTTCCAATACCACTCCAGAAGCTTGAGTTTCCACATAAATCCTGGATCTGATACATTGGACCCATTCAACATTGCTTGATCTCCAATCCCAGGTGTGATGCAACTCTAAAAGGGTGGATTGTTCGACCTCATTGTTCTTGGTTTTATTGTGATTTGCAGGTTATTGTCTCCATCAATTGCATTCGCTACCTTGCCCTTGCAAGCCTTTCTACATCAGTGTGCACTCGCTCCTAGCAATGGAATACTCTTCTTCAAAACCTATCCTCACCCCATTCAATTATTTTGATTGGAAAGATGATATGGAGATCATATTACGTTCAAAAGGTTACTACCGAGTCACTCTTGGTCTTGAATTGGAGCCAAACACCTTGTCAGATAGAACCAAACACTACAACAAGCTTGATGAATCTTATGGTCTTCTTTGTCTCTCCATCTCCAAAGATCTTCACTTCCATCTCAGCGGATTGAAGACTCCAAAAGCTATATGGGAGCAACTTGAAACACTATTTGGCAAACAGGACAAGCTTAGGGCTTTTCAATTAGAGAATGAATTGATTGCCCTTAGTCCTGAGAATTTCGAGACCATTAATGAATTCTTCACAAAATTCAAGAACTTGAACATGCAGTTGAAGAACAGTGGAGTTATCAAAGAGGATAAGCAATTGATCCTCTCCATTCTCAGCAAGCTTGGTAAAGATTATTCGGTATTTGTCTCTACTTTCAATTTCGGTCGGCTAACTACCCCGAATTGGAAGATGCCTACCTTGAATGCCTTCATTGAGTCCGTCACAGAAGAGCATGATAAGTTTATTCAAATGGGGTCCATAAGCTCCAAAGATTCAGCCCTATATGTTCAAGGAGCCAAGATCTTGAATGGTAAAGGAAAGCAAAAGAAGGAGAAGCCCAAATTCGAACCTCACAAACAAAGAGAGAAAGGCAAACAAATGGATGCACCATCCAGTTCGAAGTTCAAGAAAAAGGGAAAAGAAGGTAACCAAAAATATAAATGTACTTATTGCAACCATGGCTTTCATCCCGAAAGTTCATGTATGAAGAAGACTATAGATCAAATGGCCCTCCTTTTGGAAAAGAACAACATAACTCTTCCTGATGGTGCAAGGAAGAAGGATAGGAATGATGATCATGAAAGAGGACAAGCACTCATGGAAACTGTTTCGAAGCCCACTACTCTCTTGATAGATTCGGGTGCATTGAATCATATGGTTGCAAATATTGATTCTTTTTCTTCATTCGATCCAAACAGCTCCATCCCCATCCATTTGGGAGATGACTCAAAAATTTCTTCAAAGGGAAAAGGTACGATTCATGTAGATCATGGAAGCTTTCAGAATGTTCTGTGTATCAAATGACACACACTGGTGAACCGAAGCAAGTTACATTCAGCCCTAATACAGTTGAAATTTCTGATATCAAAAGTGGAAGACTTGTTGTAGTCGGAAAGGTGAACCACACTGCAAAATGCTATGAGTTTTCACACTTTATTCCGCTTGCAAAGCCCACTGCTCTTCGCACACATGGTAATGAGGTTAGTAGGATTTGGAATGAAAGATTTGGACATCTTAATTATAAGTATTTTCTGCTGTTATCAAACAATTCCATGGTAGATGGTCTTCCACAACTCCGTTCGTCAAAGGGAATATGCACTGGTTGCATTATTGGGAAGCACCCCGAGCACAGATTCGACTGCGGCAAAGCTAGCAGAGCTTCTACAGTTTTGGGGTTGATACATTCTGATATCAGTGGTCTACTGCCCCACACATCATTAAATGGTTCAAGGTATGTTTTGACATTTATTGATGATTTTTCCCGCTTTACATGGGTATTCTTTCTCAAAAACAAGTCAGAAGTGCTTGGAAAATTCAAGGATTTTAAGGCTTCTGTTGAGACCGCCACTGAGAGCAAGATAAAATCTCTTAGATATGATAATGGTGGAGAATATATCAAGGCCGAGTTGCTTCAAATTTGTTCCCAAAGCGAAATTCAAATCCAACATACAGTTCCCTACACACCCCAGCAGAACGGTGTAGCGGAAAGGAAAAATCGGTCACTGAAAGAGATGGCTACATGCATGATTGAATCAAAAGGTTTGGCTGCAAATCTTTGGGCTGAAGTAATCAATGTTGCTGCATACATACATAACTTTGTTCTACATTCATCCATGAAAGGTATGACTCATTTCGAAGCATTCTTTGGTCACAAACCGGATATGTCAAATTTGAGAGTTTTTGGCTCTACTGCATGGGCTAGAATTCCTTCCAAGAAGAGACGAGCTTTGGATCCACAAAGTATTGAGTGCATACTGATAGGATATGGGGAAGAATCAAAAGCATATAAAATCATGTATATCAGATCTAAAAAGATATTCATAGAGTGCAGTGTGTAATTTTAAGAACCACTTCAAGAATTGCAACTAGTCGAGGAAGAAACTGCCGTTTCACTGCCTTCACCAGAAGAAGATCCGTGCAGCGATAATGAAAGTATGAGTTCTGATATTTCTGATATTTTAGCAGCACATGATGATCATGACATATCAGGTTCAGAATCCGACCATTATGATCCTCCTCAGTTACCAAAGTGGGCTCAAAACACTCTTCAATCTGCTGGTTCGAACCTTGGAAATCTTGCTGATCCGAGACGAACAAGAGCAGACTTTCAAAGAGTAGGTATGGCTCTTTCTCTTTATGATCCATTACTTCCTGAGATTTGTTATTTGACGACTGGTTCAGATCCCACATCATACTATTCTTCCCATTGAGATCCGAGATGGCAAAGTGCCATGGATGAAGACTACAATTCTCTTCAAAAGAACAATACATGGGAGCTAGTTTCTCTTCCACCTGGAAGAAAATTAGTGAAGTGTAAATGGGTCTACCACACAAAAGTTGCTGCTGATGGCTCTATCAACAAATACAAAGCAAGGTTGGTGGCAAAAGGTTTCTCCCAAGTCCAAGATGGATTCCATCCGATTGCAAAGATGGATTCCATCCGTCTTGTTTTGGCTACTTCCGCATCCAAGCGCTAGGAAGTGCACCACATGGATGTGAAGAGTGGATTTCTACATGGAGACCTTGCTGAAGAGGTATATATACAGCAGCCAGAGGGATACACATCAGATCCATCATTAGTTTGCAGATTGAAGAAATATTTGTATGGGTTAAAACAGGCCCCAAGAGCTTGGTACGCAAAGATGGACTCCTTCCTTCTTTCTCAGAATTTCCAAAGATGCAAATTTGATCCAAATGTGTATCTTCAGTGAGTTAAAGGTAATTTGTTGGTTATTGTACTTTATGTTGATGATATTCTCATTACTGGTAGCACTCTTACTTCAATAAACAAGCTAAAAACTACCTTAAAACTAGCTTTTGACATGAGTGATTTGGGATTGCTGAGTCACTTTTTGGGCTTGGAGATAGCTCAAAATTTTGATGGGATCACTATATCTCAGCAAAAATATTCTTCCGACCTGTTATTGAAGTTTAA
This sequence comes from Larix kaempferi, assembly GCA_027924585.1. Classification (NCBI taxonomy): domain Eukaryota; kingdom Viridiplantae; phylum Streptophyta; class Pinopsida; order Pinales; family Pinaceae; genus Larix; species Larix kaempferi. The sequence goes on from BSBM01001073.1 coordinate 8,736,158, forward strand.
TATGGATGAATGTAAGGCATCCCCATTCCCATTCCTCTCAGGAATCAATCTTGAGGAGGGAGATTCTACACCGCTTGCAGATTGCAGTATGTATCGACAGTTGATTGGTTCATTACTTTATTTGACACACTCAAGGCCTGATATTTCATATGCCGTGGGTGCCATGTCAAGGTATATGCAGTATCCCCATGAGCTTCATTGGCGAGCAGCCAAGCGGATCTTGCAGTATGTGCAAGGTATGAAACATTTTGGCATACATTATGCTGCAGATTCTGAGCTTGATTTCATTGGTTTTACTGATTCAGATTGGGCAGGTGATAGCATTGATCGGAAGTCCACTTCCGGTTATGTTTTCATGATTTTTCATGGTGCTATTTTCTAGTCCAGAAAAAAGCAGGCAGCCATTGCACTTTCTTCAGTAGAGGCAGAGAATCGAGGGGCAGTCAATGCCTACATTCAGGCAGTTTGGTTGCAGGGTATTCTTTCCGAGTTTGGTTTTGGTGGCACTACTTTGACAGTCCTATTTTGTGACAATCAAAGTGCTATCAAGATCTCCATAGATCCAGTTCAACGGCAGAGGACCAAACACATTGAGATTCATATGCATTACATTCGACAGTTGGTGCATGATCGCACCATCATTCTGCAATATTGCCCTACTGATGAGCAAATTGCAGACATCTTCACCAAGAGCTTCACTGAGAAGAAGTTCTCTTACCTCCATTCACTATTGGGGGTGAGTTCCATCATGGTGGAGACAGATTGATCCATTATTATGCTTTAGCTTGAGGGGGGGCTTTCTTCCCACTGGATTTTCCCTCTTTCCTCACTTAGTTTATTTTGAGCATTTTTTGGATTATTGTATTGGGGTGACCTTTGGTCTTAGTTACCAGGGCCCCACATTTTTTTTGCACATCATAGTCTAGCTTGAGGGGGGGTGTTCGGATACCCACATCATCTTTTTCAGGATCTTTTATGCAATTAGGGTTTGCATGCAAATTCTAGGGTTTGCATGCACTTTGCATGCATCCCAGTCACCAGGTTGATGCCTCCAGCACCTTAGCCACCTTATTCTAGCACCCGGGAGCTTCTTACATCAGTTCATTAGCCCTCCTAGTCAAGAAGGTGCCCACTTCTCAACTACTTCCAGAGAAGGGCGCACTTCTTCACCTACCACTGCAGTTCCACTTTAGTTACACTTAGTTAGCTCCGATTCTCCCTGATTTGAGGCTAGTTTCACTCCCGACTGACTGTTTCACTCCATTGGACCTCCATATTGACTAGATGACTTTTTTTGACTTCAGTTAGCCTCGCATGCACCCTCCACTGAGCCCACTTCCCTATATCAGTGCTACACACTTCAGTTACACATGTTACACTCAGTTAGACTCAGATTGACACCTGGATGACTGGTTCTTGTGCATTGATGACCACCACTGATTGATGATGAGGACTCCTAGTTGGATTCAAGCTAATCCATTCAGTGATTCGAATGACCTCCTTAGGAAATTTGAATTGCTCAGTCATTGTTACTGTATTGTATTGTAATTATTCACCCTCATTGGGATATTGAGCACTGTGCATGTTTTACATAGTTTTACACCATATTTTCTATGTTCATCTGTTGTGATTGATTTACTTGTTCATTAGATCTGCTGTGACTAATTTTACAGGTAGGGCGACTGCTAGGAAAGTGCTGCGTGCTGGGCTATGGTGGCCCACACTACATATTGATGCGACAGACTATGCGCGGTCCTGTGATGTCTGTCAGCGAATTGGAAAACCATCTTGACGCGATGAGATGTCGTTGATGCCCCAGTTGACATTACAGTCGTTTAACAAATGGGCGGTGGATTTTGTAGGACCGATCAATCCACCAGGGAAGCACACGGGTGCACACTATATTATCACCGCAACAAAGTATTTGACTTGATGGGAAGAAGCTGCACCAGTCATTGATTGCTCCGCGGCAACAACCGCGCGGTTTCTCTTTGACCACATTGTCACTTGCTTCGGCTGCCCCCAGATATTATTGAGCGATCAAGGCAACCACTTTCTTGATCGCACCATCAACGCATTGACGGAGGAGTTGCAGATACAGCATAAGAAGAGTACACCTTATCATCCGTAGGCGAATGGCATGGTGGAGGCTTTCAATAAGGTATTGGAGCATGCGCTGACAAAGGTGTGTAACGTGAACTGCGATGACTGGGATCTCAAAATCCCAGCAGTATTGTGGGCCTATCACACCACATGTAAATGAATGACAGGGCAGACACCATTTAAGCTGGTGTATGGACAAGAAGCAATTATTCCCATGGAGTATATTGTCCCAAGTCTACGCATCGCGGCCACAACAGGCCTGGATGATGCAACGACACTAGGTGAACGTCTAGAGTAGTTGGTGTAGTTGGAGGAAGATCGTTTCATCGCTGGGTTCCACTAGGGGGTCGAGAAGGATTGCTAGAAAGCATGGCATGATCGACACATAAAAAAGAAACAGCTTCAGCAGGGCGACTTGGTGCTGTTGTACGACAACAAGTTTACGAAACATCCAGGAAAGTTGCAGATGCATTGGCTTGGTTCATATCGCATCAGTAGTATTACTTCAGGGGGTGTGGTTCAGCTACAGTAGCTGGACGGGGCGATGCTCCCAAAACTGGTGAATGGTCATAGGTTGAAGCCCTATCAGTCGGGCTTGGAATACCGTGATGCCTGAGTCACATCGAGGAAAAAAAAAAGAGAAGTAGATTGATTGGTGGCAGGATGTCGCACCACCATGGATGAAATGCGAAAGTAAGGAGGCTTCTGCCGCAAGTTTGGAGTGGTCGGAGACACATGACAGCGTTGCGACCGGGTCAAATCAGCCATAAATGCCAAAATTTCAACAGTTAATTAATGGTGCATGCCCGCATGATGGGCATTAATGGTGGATCCGGTGACGGACAGGATTGACGACGGATTTGCGTCATTAATACAGGATTTTGGTTGAGTTGATGCATGATTTTGTGATGATTACGACGGATTTGGCTGGATGCTATAAAAATGGATCTGAGTTGGTCGGAAGACACCAAGAAATCAGTTGAGAAGTGTTGTTGTAGAGTGCAGTCGTGAATTGAGCAAGGTGCTGCTAAGCATATATCGAGGTGCTGTGAGGTATGCCAGGCGAACTAGAGACAGTCGAAATTAGCAGCAAAGTGGAGTCTCCCTTCATCCTGGTGGTTGTCGAGCAAGAAGTTGTGTCCTCTAGAGCCGTTGATCTTGGAGTCAAAGTTGCCAATATGCCGGTGGGAACATTAGTCTTCGTTAAGAAGCGACGGGGAGGTCAGCACTCTGAGTCCTCGCAGAGTAAGAGGGTGCTTCGGTCCTCCGTCGCGACAGTAAGCGAAGTTTAGGAACAGGTGGGGCAGTCCAGTCGCCCCATTCGTGAGTCTTCCCCATGGGAAAGACTGTCAGCCGGTGACATCCTTGGGTATATCCCTCCTGTTCGGCCGAATGCCACCCCACACAAGATAAACCCAAGACAGAAGTATGGTGTGAAGATGCCAGCACTCCCGGCTGGAATGGAGTGGTCTGTGGATATTAGGCCAGCATTGCTACGATTGCGTTACGACGACCATGATATGGTGGCCTACCCTGACATTGCATCCGCCCCCTATGTGCCCGAGACACGACTTTCCCTGACACTGACGGTACAAGACTGGGCATGAGGATTGAAGCAGGCCCGCTTATTAGGGATTCTTAACATGCCACATTTCGGGCGACTAGCGGAAGTCAATGCATGTGTAAAGAAACTCCTAACGTGCTTTCATGGTGGTTCGTTGTGGCTGGACAGAGAAGTCCCGGTCACCGTCGACTTAATTTCGTACATAACCGGCTTGCCTAAGAATGGAGTTGATCCATTGCAGTTCATCCAAGGAAAGGAAAACGACAAGAAGCGGGTGTTGCAGTTTAATATGGCCTAGAAACAGATGGGTGTGGGTATTGCACCAGTAGCTGCAATGATCAGGCGGTACTCACGGGCATTAAGATCCTATCTTGCAAGGTGGTTAGGGGTGGTCGACCTAACCAATGACACTCGGGGATTGTTGCATGTGCAGAGCAATGTGCGGAAGGGGTCCAAATGAATTGGTCCCTGTATCTCTTGAATCAATTGATGGAGAACGCTGTGGCGGTCCAATCGGGAAAGGGTTCCTTCACATACAGTTGGCTATTGCTATTGATTGCCTTCGTCGCATGGAAAGAGCCCGACACGTACCAGGGCATGGACTGTCCAGCTACAGCAAAACGACGGGGGGTGCGATATCAAAATATATGGTATGTACGGGAGCTAGAGAGACTCCGGGATTTCCAATTGCAGTTTTGGCTGTATTGGGAGATGCTTTGTTCCGTGGCAACACAGGTCCCTCGAATATTTGAAGAAACTATAGCACGGTTCAAACCTGTCATGGCTTTTTCAATTTGGCCGCATACCATACATATCCAAGCCCACCGTGATCCTGATCGGCAATGGTTGCAGACCTCGTATAAGGTGACGCCTGAAGATTTGGAGGCTAATGTGAACAAGTGGCTGGAGGCATGGCGACAACCCATGAGTTTAGTGGAGATAGAAGCTAGTGGCCCGACGTTGGGCCCAGATGACCGAGTATCGACATAGGACGAGTAGAGTCACCATGAATCAAGGCACCAATCGACCAAAACGATATCAGATGATAGCGACCGGGAGCTTGAAGAGAACAGTTGGGCCGCCTGGTCACAGCAATCAATACTGCATCCTCTATGGAAGTAGACAAGATGGCAAGGAAAGCGGATGAAGGATTCCATGAGATCACCACTCGGTTAGAATCTTTGTATGACATGGTTTCTGGCAAGGCACCACAGAAAGCAGCAGCATCAACCTTTGACACAATCAACACTGAGCCATGGGTCAGGAATGTGGAGATTCCCCTGACTGCGATTGTGACCGAAGATGCGGCAGTAACCACATTGCTGCAGCATCTGAAAACGGTGACCATCAATGTGAATGCCTTGCCCACGGAAGGATTGACCACTCTACAGGCTACTACCAGCAAGGAAACGATAGACCGACTGCGGTAGATCAGCGGTATGTGTGTCCGACTGTAGGCAAGCGAGGCTGATGCGTAGCGCACTATCGAAGAATTGACTACCAGGGTTGCTTCCGCATGGCAGGTCGTGGATGACCTCGAAGCACACATCAAGGAAGAACGGGCTGAGAAGGCTCGCGAAATCGAAGGCCTGAAAAAGGAACATGATTTCCTTATTGTGGAGAAGGCTTGTATGTGGGACGACAGTGTATGGGTTAACCGAGCGATCACAGAAGCTTATCAACATGTACCGGAGCCCACTGAAGAGGTATATGTGCTCCACCGAGTGCAGCGACTGGGGGCTACCGTTATTCAGTTGCGACAGGAGAATCATGAGTTGAAGGACCAGATGAAACTGGGTACGCATCAGGATGAAGTGGATGAACGAAGAAGGGCAATTGAGGAAGTTGCCACTCAGATGGAGGAGCTGGAAACGGAGGAAACCAGGCTCATGGCTGAAACGGTACAATTTTGGGCCGCATTGTTCAGGACGAGCAGGTTGAGAAGCTGACTAAGCATTGGTAGGAAGAATAGGGAGAGTTGGCCACATTAAAAGCCGTAATGCGAACAATGCTACCAATGGAGCAAGTTGCTAAGTCTCAAGAGCTGAAAGAATTGCAACACCGTGTCGCCAAGGTGGACGAGTGACAGAAGACACGCGCAACCTAGTTAGAAGAGTTCCAGGACACTGGTGGAAAATTTATGATGCAAGCTCGTGAAGCTCTATAGGCAGTGCAAAAGTGTCGACAGCAGGTCATGGAAAAGCTTACAGATCACCCATCTGCAGACGACGTGGTCGACAGTCAGGAAGCGGCTACAGAAGCCAAGGAGGTGGTGCAGACAATTGAACAGCCGTATGAGGACTTCAAAGTAAAACTGACGGAGTACACTGTATCCTGTTGACGTGGCTCAAGGGCAAGCCACAAGATTGTGTTGGGGGCTTGTTGGCAGGCGGTTTGGTAGAATGTTATTGCAGCATCTCCGATGTTATGACAAGGCAGAAGATGGCGCGAATGGCAAGAAGATGACGCAAATGGCGATGATCAGAAGATTAGTTATGCATTTTGGGTCAATTGTACCATGGAATGCGATTTTTGGGTCATTTGGACCACATATTATGTAATGTTGAGTTGGCTATACCGCAGAATGCAGGTTTTTGGTCATTTTTGGATAAGTTAGATATTGGGTAATTTGTCCATAGTGTCAGTTAGGAAGTCGGTAGTAAGTGGAAAAGGGTTGTAAGGTGGAAGCCTATATATAGATAAGAATTGTAAGTGGTAAATAGAGAGAGAATTGGCAGCTGAAGAATGGGAAGCTCTGATGTTGGTTGTATGATTTTCGGGTATGTTTTGATGTCAAGAGTCATTGCGGAGATCTAGTTTTTGTAGAGGCATTGTATCTGGGTTGACAATGATAATATGATGAAACTATTTTGGTGCAATCCTTGTGTTCAATTTGTTCATTTATGATAATGTGATATTGCACTATACGAATAATGTCATGCTCCTTTGATGTGATACCTACTTTACAATTACTGTTGTTGCAATGATGAATGTTTGGGTTGAATATTGCTTTACTACTATGTTTAATGCTTAAATATCTCTGTCGTTGTGTTATAATAAGTTTAAGTATCATAGCCGCAACCATCCTCCTTCATTCGGCAGAAACATGGTTCCGTCTACTCTTATTGGATGCCTCGGGTGAGACCTCATCTGCTCTGCAGGTGTTGCTGGGCAGGATAAACCCTGTCCGGGCCGGTGCTCAGGAAGCCCATGGTATGTGTCGACAGTGAGTGGGACCCCTGTCGACTAGCATCGCGTTAACAACCTTATACCTTGGCCCCATAATCATCATTGATGGGTTCCCTTTGACAAATTGAGGGGACACCTTAGTAAACCTTAGATTGGTAATTCGAATGTGCTCGACTTTAGCTCATCATCACACTATTGAGAATCATACAGGTTGATGGTTCTCTCATTGTTTGGTTGAAGACCCTAGATATCTTTGATTATAGTCATTTTGGAAGTCTCTTCTGAATCCCTTCAGTCATATGGTTCATGTGGTATCCAAGATGTGTTGGCAACAGTGTGTGGAAGCCATCTAGTCATATGCTTCTTATGGAACCTCATTCTAGATTTAGTTCCCTGGATATATTTTTGATTCATCTATTCAGTTGTTTAAGTCACATGTGAGGAGTGACTTTCCTATTGTAATGTCCCTCAAAATATGATTTAATTTTTTTTTGTATGGTGTCTATTAAAAGTATGGTATGATCTTTCTTTAAAATTTACTTCAGCACTGAGTTTAAAATCTATGAATAACCTATTGTTGATATTCTGATTGCGATACTTTTGTCAATCAATTACATAGCATCAATCTAGCATGAATTTTCACTTTGACTGTACCATTAATTGTTAAAATGATTGTCCTATACTTATATCTGCTTTATGCTCCTTTACTAGAAATGTTGTGTTTGTGTTATGCTCGTCATTTATGGATCAATTCCTGTCTAAATGCCTATGCATATTTAATTATGATTTGTATATCCTTCCGTAATTGAACTTGATGTTTTTCATTGTGGAAGGCCCCAAGGTCCACCAATTTCCTGGGCTTACTTAGCTTCTAAATGACCTAATGCATAATTAAACTTGTGACAGGTGACTTATGAAAGCGTTGTGCTATAATGGACACAAGCTATACAAGGTGTCAACAAACCACACCAAGGTAAGGTCATAAGTTGGTTGAACTATGGGATCAACACCTATGGCTATAGGAATGGAGCGCTGAAGTTCTAAAAGGCATAGGATGCTACTATAGGGCGTGGGTAACCAATCAAACAAGTAGTGGGGGAAGCTACAAATTTAATGGGGCCATGTGACAAGCCTATGGGAGATGTCCACGCTGGCCAATGTAGGGATACGAAATAACCTAAGAAATAAAATGCAGCTTCGAATGTCATTGATGTTTTAGGGTTTGGAGGTGAGGAGAAGAGGCTCCTCCCTACTCCATCGCTTTGGAGGCAGCCCACAGATGACCAGAGCATAGCTCTCGGTCTATGCATAACTATTACAGAGAGCACCCATGCTAATAGGTAACATTACTCATCGTTGTTCCTAACTTTCTCCTTTTCATTTACACACAACAATTGTTACATGCATGATAACAGGTTGTGTTGCTGGCTATTGCAGGTCAGGAGAAAGGATTTCGTTGCTTTCTTTAGAGGCTCACTCGTTGATAGAAGAGAGGGTCATCAACACAAGTTCTGGTAAGTCCTGGGTCCATTGGAGTCGACTCAGCCTACAAAATGCACGGTATTTTCAATTTAAATGGAAATGTCGTGAAAGGGTTTGATGGCCTCTCTATTGGAGTGACAAGGAGGATGAGCGAGCCTTACTGGTTGTGTTGACTTCTTTATACCAGCATTGGTCTTTAGGGTTTAACATTTTTGTTGAAATCCCTCTGGGCATGTTTATGGTTACTCATGGTAGACCTGTGATGAAGCATACGCTTCAGGAATCTGCAATTATGTCTTATATATGGTCTAAGTTGTAATCGTGTTTATGTTTGGAACCTATCTATGTTGGATTTGCACACCGGTGAATACCTGGATGAGGTGTAAGCCTATTTAGGCATTATAGGGGTTATGTTCAGCATTTCTGTAATGGAGGCTTTCAACCTTGAAATCTAAATAATACACAATGTGTTTACTGTTCGGAATATTGCATCAAATATGGGTTTGGTATAATTCTACTATTATCTATTTTTTTATTACTATGTTTATCGTTTAGCTACATTCTGTGGTTCCATATTTATTTTCTGGCCTGTAGTGAATTGCTAACAATGAGTTTACGGTGGTTTCAAAATGCTTTCTATTTACCATTCTTAGCTACAATTGATTATGACGCGCTTTAATTAATAACTGATATTTTACCTAGTTATCTATGAGATTCGATCTTTGGATCTACACTGGAAGAGTGATCTTTGACCCTTGAAAGTAGTTTTGGCATATTATTGATATTTATAAAAGGTTTATGAGGCTTGTGTGTTGATACATATAGAGAAAAGAGTTGGCTAATTAATATTTATTCTGGTTATCCAATATATAGAATTTTGGGTATTAAATATGTATATGAGGTCTGTGTAAAAAGGAATAATAATTATGTTATATAATTTATTTACTAGTATATGGGTCCTGCATACTTAATATGAGTACTATGTTTATTTAATGTATACCATTTATAAGTATATATTAAATAATCCGACTAGAATTTAGGGCACTGTCCAGAATCCTAATCATGGGATTCTCTTTCTGTGTAGGTGATAAGATGGGAGCTTTCTTCCTATTAATATTTCTCAAAAGACAACCTATAATCATGGCTAAACATTTTTTCCAATGATCTTATCAGAAAAACATACATTCTAATTTTAATACTTAGTAAATATGACAAATAATGTAGAAGTGACAAATCTGTTAGAAATTCGAGTAAAACAATATTTTAGACAGCCTTGTACAAATATAAAATTAACATAGAAACTTATGAGGACAATATAGCCTAATAGTAATAAATGATGATCTATAACATAGGTTTTTGAGACATAGTAGTAGAAGAGAAACTGAAGATACTTATCAGTATTTTGTTGCAATCCGACTGACTTAGGAACTGCCACGTTCCACCAAACCATAGACCTCAACTTGTTCTTGGATTGTTCCACAGGTCACCCCCTAGACGAAATGAGCATGACAAGAACCAGAAGGCCTAGGGTAAATTTTCTATCTTCCTTAATACAACAGAATAGTCACAAGGTCTATTTACCAGCCCTTGGTGTGAATATTTCTTAACAATAACTTCCCTTACTTTCCCCACAATCCTCTTTCTAGGACACACCAAATATCAGAAATCTGATGTTTGAGCACTCAGATTCATGGCTGAACCCTCCAATGAACTTGGAAAAAAACTTTCCCATGCAAAGTTTGTCTCTCTGCTATTTATTAGATTTTATGAGAACAAGGATGCTAGGAATTAGGCTTAAATCACTCAGTTAATTGTGAGAGACACTGACAGTTCTGTTCTTATCTTTAATTAATAATTTAGTTTATTTCAATCCTCACAATTTATATTTATTTTTAATTAATTAAAATAAGACTTTTAGTCACCTAACATCTAGTTTGATCTTTAGTTATCAGCTATTGACCATTCTAAACTCTTGCATGCTCAGTCCCTCTTTGAGTGGCAGTCCCAGTCAGTTAGAAAGAATAAAATAATAATAATAGCTTGATTATTAAATAAATAATCAATGCATTAATGATGCTTTAGAGCTCCCAGCTCAACATCAGTTAATCATCATGAGTCTAAGTGCTCCAGAGCATTGTTTCTCAACACTTACTTAACTAATAGTGCTCTAGAGACCACTTGCTCAACACTATTAAGTCAACTGTCTTAGTGCTCCAAGGCTTATGCTCAACACTAGTTACAATAATTCAGATGTTCCAGAGCTCACTTGTTGACATCATTTAATAATTTTGGTGCTATTCAGAGCTCACTTTCTCAACACCAAAAATAACCACATAGGTGCTTCCAGATTTCATTTAACTCAACACCTGTCAACAATAAAAAAATAAGTTTGTAAGGCCAATTAAATGTAAAAAATAAAATTGTATTTTCTTTGGATATTACATCCCTCCCCGCTTAGAACAACACCATGCCAGTGTTATGGACTTGAACTGAAACCGTGAAATAAGGAGGGGTATGCCTCTTTCATTGCGGTCTCATTCTCCCATGCGGCCTCTTTAGGAACGAAATGCTTCCATTTCACTTTCATCTGGACAATGGTTCACTTTTTTAGTGATACCTCTCTCTTGTCCAGTATATGAAGGGGTTCCGGTACAAACTCCTCTTCTGGTTCTACCTGTAACAATGACCAATCAATTACATGCTTAGTATCATAAACATATTTCTTAAGTAATGATGCATGAAAAACATTGTGAACTTTTACATGTGCAAGCAGCGCTAGTTCATAGTCCACTGGCCCTTTCTTAGCCAATATTCCAAATGTTCCACAAAACCTGAAAGCTAGTTTCCTGCATTTTCCCAAGCTTAATGAGCTCCTCTTAGCTTTTACTTTTAAGTAAACATGTTCTCTAATTTGATACTCTTTGTCTTTTATTTTTCTATTCGCATAGCTTTTTTGTCAATCTTGTGCCTCTTTCAGATTTTGTTGTACCTTTACAACCAACTGTTCTAGATCTTTTAAGAGATCTGGCCCCAACATGAGCCGACCCACCGGGTTGTCCCAAGTTACCAGTGTTCTACATTTTCGGCCATAGAGTATTTCGAAAGGGCTCATTTTGGATGAGGTCTGATAACCATTGTTGTACGCAAATTCTACAAGATGTAAATATTCTTCCCATTGGTTAGTATTATTCATTACGTACATTTTAATCATATCTTCTAGTATCTAATTTACCCATTCTGTTTGTCCATATTTATGTGGATGATAAGCAGTGCTAAATTTTAATTGTGTCTCCAACTCGGAGAACAATGATCTCCAGAAGTTACTTGTGAACTTGGTATCTCTATCTGAGATAATGGATTTCGGTATCCCATGCAGTCAAAAAATTTCTTTTAGGAAAATGTATGCAATGTTAACATCCTTGTAGGTAGAATTTACTGGAATAAAGTGTGCAGCCTTAGATAGTTTATCTACTACAACCACGATTTATTCATTATGATTCTTACTTTTTAGCAGGCCTGTGATGAAATCCATGCTACCTCCCACTTCCATTCCAGAGTGGGTAAGGGTTGCAGCAGTCTTGTTGGGTGTTGGGGTTTTGCTTTAACCAATTGACATTCTTGACACATTGCAATAAATAATGCCATGCCAACTTTTAATTTTGGCCAAAAAAAATGTTTCTTTACAACTTATATCATTTTTTGGTATCCCGAGTGCCAGGAATAAGGTTTCTGGTGGAATTCGTCTAATATATTAGACCTGATATTTCCACTTACAGGGACATAAAGTTTGTTCTTAGACCAAAGTAGTCCTATCTCATATATTTTATAATCTTTCTGTTGTATAAAAAATATGTTTTCTTGTATTTTCTGAAGTATTTCAATGTAAAAATGGTCGTTTTTACTTCCTGTCTCGATTTTATCATGCAAATCTGAACTTGTTTGAATTACTGTCACCTCATGATTTAGGTGAATTCTGCAACTTAAAGCATCTGCAATTTTATTCTCCTTTCCTTTGATGTGTTTTAGTTGAAAATTGTAATCGATGAGGAAGGCCAACCACCTAGCCTGCCTAGCATTTAAGTCTGGTTGATCAAAAAGGTATTTCAAACTCATGTTATTAGTTTTGAGGAGAAATTTCTTTTCCATGAGGTAGTGCCTCCACATTTTCAAGGCATGGATAATAAAAACTAACTCAAGGTCATGTGTCAGATAATTATTTTTGTGTTCCTTCAATTTCTGTGATCCATAACAGATCGCAAAGTCATTTTGCATAAGGACTCCCCCGAGTCCTTCCTTACTTGCGTCAGTGCAAACAACAAAATATCCATCCAGATCCGCAATCCTTAGTATGGGTGCAGTTTTTAATAGTTGTTTTAATTTTTGAAAATTCTCTTCGCACTTGGTTGTCCATAAAAAATTGATTTCCTTTTTCTGCAGTGATTTCATAGGGCATGCAATCCTAGAAAAGTTCTCATTGAACTTCCTATAGTAACCTGCTAATCCTAAGAATGATCTGATGTCTGTGACACTGGTAGGTGTAGGCCATTCTTCGATAGCCTTGATCTTCTCCGGATCTATGGCAATACCTTTCTCTGAAATGATATCGCCTAGATGTTGTATTTGACATCTGTAAAAGTCACACTTACTGAATTTGGCATATAGTTGGTGTTCCCTTAAGATTTGTAGTACAATCTTGAGGTGTTCTCTATGTTCTTCCTCGTCTTTAGAGTAGATTAGTATATTGTCAATGAACATTAGAATTTTTTTTTCTAAGTACTTACTGAAAATGATGTTCATCATGCACATGAAGTTTGCTAGTGCATTAGTTAGCCCAAAAGGCATCACCACAAACTCGTAGTGGCCATACTGGGTTCTAAAAGCGGTTTTGTTTATATCTTTGTCTCGGATCGTCACTTGATGGTATTCAGACCGCAAGTCAATCTTGGAGGATACTCTTGCTCCTCCGACTTGGTCAAATAGATCGTTTATCCTTGGGAGTAGGTATCTATTCTTTAGAGTTAGTTTGTTCAGCTATCGGTAGTCGATGCACATCTGCATCGTACCATCCTTATTTTTCACAAAGAGTATGGGTGCTCCCCATGGGGATACACTAGGTTGGATGTACCCTTTATCTATCAGCTCTTGCAGTTGTAATTTCAGCTCTACTAACTCAGAGGTACTCATGCGGTAATGGGATTTTGAAACTGGTACCGATCCAGGTACTAGTTCTATGGAGAAATAGATCTCTCTTCGGTAGTTATCCAAGCATTTATTCTAGAAATACATCTCTGTACTCTTCTAGAACAGAAAAGTCTTCAATTTGTTGTTCTCTTTCATTTTTTAAGTTATGAATTTTGACTACGTACAGTTTGCACCCCTTTCTTACACACTTCTTGACTTGTAAGGCTGATATTTGTCGGATATAAACTTTCTTGGGTATACCATGTACCTTCCTCTAGTTTCCTTGCTTATCCATGCATGTGAAAGTTTTGTTTAGGAAGTCAAGCATGACATGGTGTCGTTCTAACCAGTCCATGCATATCAATAGGTCATATGCACCTAAAGGTAAAATATTTAAGTTTGCCTCGGTTTGAAACCTATTCATGTCAAGCTGGAAACTTTTAACAAGTTCATAAATCTTTCGCTTTGTTCCCGTGGCTAACTGTACCAGCCATGGTTTAATAAGTTTCGCTTTGTTTAATTTGCAATTTTCAACAATTTTAGGGGGAACATAACTATGGAAAGCCCTTGTATCAATAAAAATGGAAACATGTATGTTTGAAATTTCACCTTCTTTTTAGACCATAGTGGATTGATGGTCCGCTTGTCTTCCCTCCAGGGAATCACATATCTTGGGTGTCTGTGTCATGTCTTCTACTATTGCCTCTTCTTGTATATTATTTAGAAATTCAGTGTCTTTATTACTTGGGCAATCCCTGTAATAATGGGGTCCTTGATGCTCCTAACATCTATCTGGAATAGGGATTGTCCTAGTCCCTCTATCCACTGTAGGTTTATTAACACACTCTGTGCTGGATTATTTGACTGTGTCCCGAATTTGGGGAAATTTATGTTAGCTGGAAAATTGTTATTCTGTCTTCGATATGAAGGTGGTTTGAATCCTCTCCTTCGGTTTTCGAAATAGGTCCTTACCTTTTCCTCATTCTTATTTATGGTCTCAATTCTATGCTGATTGTGTTCGTAGCAGAGCCTAGCTTTGTATAAGGCCACCTCTAAGGTCTTGGGTGCATCAAATTCAATTTTTTCCTTGTAGAACATTGTGAGGCACCCTAAGAACTGTTGTATTTTTACTTTCTCATCTCTTACATAGGGTACGTAGTGTAACATTTCTAAAAATTTGTTGATCAATGCATCCATGGTAAGGGAATTTAGTTGTAACTCATCGAATTCCTTTATCTTCTTATCGAAGAACCTTCTGACATATATTTTTCTTGAAATAATTTTCTGAAGATCTTCCATCCGAGTTCTGTTCTCTTTATCTTCTTAGTTTGTTTTAAATATTTCCACCATCTGGAAGCCTTACCATTCAAATTGTATATGGACAAACGTGCCTTCATATAGCTGGAATACTTATGTACCTGAAAGTATTTGTTCATTCCCAACATCCATTCTTCGGCTTTCTCTCTCGAATTCAAGTCTCCTTCGAAAGTTGGAGCCTTAATTTTCTTGAACTCTCCCTGCAAGCTATATTCTCTCTTGTATTTCTTCTTTCAAGGATATGATGCATAAGAATATGGAGAGTGCTCGAATTCATGGACAAAATATTTGGATGAGATGGAGTGTTCTAGTGACTCCTCATGTTTCCTAAATTCTGGGCTACAGTATCTTTTTTTGCAGTGTTGTTTATTCATATCTCCATTTGCTGAGTGGGTTGTATTCCTATGATTTCTCTTTCCTGTTAAGGTTTGCAGTAGTGCCTCATTTACTTCATGTTGTTCCCGTCTCTCATTCAAGTTATCATCCTTGAAGCTACGAAATTATGCTTGTAGGCTCTGTACTATTTTCAGTAGGCCAGAATTTTTGACTGCCCTGAGACTATCGTTCAGTTCTATTATTAGTTCCTATTTTTGAGGTATTGAGTTCAGGTTCCCATGCTAACTATCCTTTCTCTCAGCATTCATGTTGTTTGTCTTGTCCTGAATTTTTTTTTCAATGTGCAAGCAAACAACTTTTATTAGTTTATTAGTTTTGCAGCGGTCGTGTAGGCTCATAGGTCTTGAGTTTTCAAATCT
This sequence comes from Larix kaempferi, assembly GCA_027924585.1. Taxonomy (NCBI): domain Eukaryota; kingdom Viridiplantae; phylum Streptophyta; class Pinopsida; order Pinales; family Pinaceae; genus Larix; species Larix kaempferi. The sequence continues at coordinate 8,751,749 of BSBM01001073.1, forward strand.
GGGATTTGATACCACTTGTAATGTCCCTCAAAATACAATTTAAAATGAAAAATTGTATGGTGTCTATTAAAATATGGTCCAAGATTTCTTTAAAATTTACTTCAGCACTGAGTTTAAAAGCTATGAATAACCTATTGTTGATATTCTAACTGCGATACTTTCGTTGACCAATTTCATAGCATCGATTTAGCATGAATTTTTACTTTGACTGTACCATTAATTGCTAAAATAATTGTCCTATACTTATATCTGCTTTATGCTCCTTTACTAGAAATGTTGTGTTTGTGTTCTGGTCCTCATTTCATGGATCAATTTTTGTCTAAATGCCCATGCCTGTTTAATTATGATTTGTATATCCTTCCATAATTGAACTTGATGTTTTGCATTGTGGAAGTGTAACCTACCTAGAGCTTGAAACATTTTATGCTGCAGAACAACATTACTTTAAAAGTTATTGTAAAGTTTTATGTTATTGACCAAGGATGGTCAAGGATGACTGTAATTGAATATTTTTATTATTTAATAATTAAAATAGGAGACACCTATCCAAAGAAGACTGTTGAAGAGTGTTCATTGACCCACTAGGAGGAATGAACTAGTGTAGAAGGAAAATTCACAAGTGGCAGCAACTGCAATCATTTTTTATCTAATGCAGGAGGCAGCTTCCCTAAAAATGTGGTCATGTTCCCCAAGGAAGGTGGAACTGAGCAGGTGGCTCATTAAATGTAAAACTGACCCAAAGACCTAGGAAATCTTATATCCATCAAATGGGCAGAAGGCCCACTAGTTATGCCTTGTGGATGGCTGCATACTGAAAGTTTAAGCACACAAGAGGATTCGATGAGGGGAAAGCTAAAGTGAGTTTCTAGTATAAGGACTGCAAGTTTATTTTGCTGAGTTTGCAGAGAGTGTATTGTCTGCAAGTCTTTATGATTGCTGAGATACAAAGAGACTATTACATGCTTATACACAGTGTCTTACTTCCCAGTGGTTCAGTGAATAGGCTCGGGGGTCCTGAAGCAAGTAATCTTGGCTGCTTCTAGGAGACGGTTGGGAGGAACGGTCTTCTTTGGGTGTTTTTCCACCTCAACAGTTAAACAGGTTCTACATTGTTCTGGTTTATTTACTTCTAAATTGTTCTATATATTTCTGAAAGTTTTTATCTATAAGTTATCAGTTTTCTAATGCTTCTAGATTTCTAATAGCTGTTAAAATTATTTGAATATACAACTGATGATTATATTTTGTATAAAATTCTGTATGATCAGATTTGGAATGTAGAATAATGAAATATAAATCATCTCTGTATTTTTCCTTTCACCAAAGTGATGTACTTTAGTACATAGAGTTTGTTTAAATAGGTAGAATAGAAATGTTCTCAACATTGTGAGTAGAATGTTGTTCTTTACAATATATTATACACAGATATATATGCCGGTAGAATCTCATTGTTTTTCAGTAAATGATTTATGCTAAGTATAAATTCAGTAACCACATAGCTGTAAATTATATAAATAATAATCATCCTTTAAATAATATTTATATTACAAACAGAATGCTTTAAACAAAAGTATATTAATCAATATATGAACATTAGTATAGAAGCCGAATGGCTTAGATAATAAAACATAGTATTTTTATCCAGAGTGGTTTTATATAAATCATATATATATATATACTACTATTTTTTGGTTACAGAGTCACTCTGTAAATCACAAAATAAATCAATATTTATGCCCTATCTGAATACATTACAAACAATTAATCATCATTCAAAATTATAATTTGAAGCAAGGCAATCTAGCCATCATCACAAGTTTCGACAAAAGGTTTATAGTAATTCATTTAAACTTAATACAATCAAAGTTTTTTTACATCGAATCCCATAAATAGTCCAGTTTAAGCAATATCATAATAAACTACACGCGTAAATAAATAACAACTTTTTAAACTAAGTTCGATAGCATCTTGGCCAATCGTTTTTCAATCCAAGCATACAATTACAAGTTAGGGTTTTGCCCAAAATTTATAAACTAATCCATTGAATTCTTAACATCAAATCATTAGAGCCATATCGACATAATAGACTATTAATTCACTGCATAGTCGGTTTCAGGGTTAAATCCCTTTTCATACAAAATATGATAAACAACTACCTAACACAGCGATGCCTCAGGATAGACCTAGCATAGGTCGAGGGTTCGAAACCCATAAGGCTAAAATACATTTAAAACAATAATAAAAAGAAAACTCTGTATTAACTTTTATACAGCCGAAAGGATCATATTTTCCATATCGAACTTCATTATTATAAAAACAAAACTAATATCATTTACAATAGAGCCAGCAATGGAAACATTCTTTAACCGAGATAGTAATAGTATTTAGGGATCAACCCAGAATTCCTTAAACAAATTTATGAAGCTAGGAACAAAACATAACTACTTTCGCCATAAGTATAAAGGGAGGTAAGAAAATAACTAATGCTTCTAAAACCTTGAGGTTTTAAACCATTTCTTCTCCAACCTAAATAATTACAAACAACGTTTAAAACCTTTATAAAATTTGGAAGTTACCATTAAATGTGTTGGGATCGAATCCCGTAATTATACATAGATTCACATTTAGGGCTTTGCCCAGTTCTTTTAAAATAAAATTAAAATAAAAACTCTTCCGATTTGGGAATAAACATATTAAAACGCAGAGATAATATTTCCAACTATATGATTTCCAGATAGAAGTAAAACTCTTGGGCGAGAAACCCATTTCAATATTTTTATGCCCATAATCGATACATTACAACAATGTTGTTTTCAAGTTCCCAACACAGATATTGAAACCCTTAAAACAATCATAATGACAGTAACACTATTATTAATGGTTTACAAATCGAAAATGGGGCCAACTCTTCACATTCTTGCTTGGCACTCTAAACATCAAAAACTAGAACCATATTAACTCAGACAATGACGTTCAAGATGGTTCAAGGTAGGCCCGGGGCTTACTGAGACCGCTTAAACCCTGGAGCTTTCCATCTTCTTTACACCAAAGCGTTTAACACGAACGAGAACTCCATAGTAGCACCAGAACCTCCTGGATGCTTACACAAAACAAAAAATGCATTAGTATTTGTTCCTGTTTGAAATATAATCAAAATGTAATAATAGTGGTAGTAGTAATTCTTACCTTGGAGTTGGTTATACTATCCTGGAGCATTCCTCCATCAGTCATGATGTAAAAAAAAACTATCGTAGCGTAGGGTTTTCTCACATCCATGAGAGCCAAGAGTTGGCTCTCCAACAACAAAAGAATAAAAGAAATTTTCAACTTGGTCGAGTGACAGGGAGGGTTAGGGTTAACCACAACATGGAAGCCCAAAACCCCAAACCTTAACATGGCTCCTTAATGGCTTACAATTGTTTTCCAATCAACTTAAATTCAAAACCCTCTCCTTTATAGTTTGAGGCTACAACTAAAACTTCTTCCTTTTACTTTTGAAGTTGCAGCTAGGAAGACCTCTTATCCTATAGATGAAGATGAATGATAAAATTTTATAATGATGCTTTTAAATAGATAGTTAGGGTAACTTTGAACCCTAGAAATATTTTAATCCACAAAATTTAAATTTTTAGTTAGGGTACTTACCTAGAAACAAGAACAGGTTTTCAACATGCATTAGCTTGTGAAAGCTAAGTAAGCCCAAGACCTCACTGAAAGTACATCCTTCATCAAAAAGAACATTTTAATCTTTACGACATTAATAACTACAAAAGATAGACAATATATTTAAGATGCATGATGCTTATATCCGACAACTGAAATTTGACGTAAATATAGTAAGAGATCAACTCTCACATAATCCATGTTAAAAGTACGTAAGAAATAATAAACGACAAATTAAATGTCGACGTCGATGTAAGTGATCAACTATTCAATACAATAAAAGAGATCCATTATCATTTTCAATGCTTTTTGGACATAATAAACAAACACCAATTTTGTAAATAACAAATATCGTCAATGAATACAAAATATAGTTAAGCAGTTAACAAATTAAGAAGTAATTCTTAATGCATAATTCTAGATATTATGGATAGTTATACTATATATAATATTTATTTTTATTTTTATGGATTTTTGGAGTCATTACAGGAAGACCCGAGGTCCACCAATGGCATGGGATTACTTAGCTTCTAAATGCGACAATGCATAATTAAACTTGTGACAGGTGACTTATGAAAGAGTTGTGCTATAATGGACACAAGCTACACAAGGTGTTAACCAACCACACCAAGGTAAGGTCCTAAGTTGGTTGAAATATGGGATAAAAAACTATGGGTATAGGAATGGAGCGTTGAAGTTCTAAAAGACATGGGATGCCACTATAGGGCGTGGGTAACAAATCAAACAAGTAGTGGGGGAAAATGCGAATTTAATGGGGCCATGTGATAGGCATGTGGGAGATGTCCACGCTGGCCAAGGTAGGCATACGAAATAACCTAATTAATAAAATGCAGCTTCGAATGTCATTGATGTTTTGGGGTTTGGAGGTGAGGAGCAGAGGCTCCTCCCTACATCGCTTTGGAGGCAGCCTGCACATGAACAGAGCGTAGCTCTCAGTCTGTGCATAACTATTAAAGAGAGTGCCCATGCTGATAGGTAACGTTACTCATCGTTGTTCCTAACTTTCTCCTTTTCATTTACATGCAGCATTTGTTACATGCATGCTAACAGGTTGTGTTGTTGGCTATTGTAGGTTAGGAGAAAGGATTTCATTGCTTGCTTTAGAGGCCAGTTCGTTGTTGGAAGAGAGGGTCATCAACGCAAGTTCTGGTAAGTCCTGGGTCCATTGGAGTCGCCTCAGCCCACGAAATGCATGGTATTTTCGATTTAAATGGAAATGTGGTGAAAGGTTTTGATGGCCACTCTATTGGAGTGACAAGGAGGATGAGCGAGCCTTACTGGCTGTGTTGAATTCTTTATACCAACATTGGTCTTTAGGGTTTAACATTTTTGTTGTAATCCCTCTAGGCACGTTTATGGTTACTCATGGTAGACCTGTGATGAAGCATACGCTTCAGGACTCTGTAATTATGTATTATATATGGTCTAAGTTGTAATCGTGTTTATGTTTGGAACCTATCTATGTTGTATTTGCACACCGGTGAATAACTGGGTGAGGTGTAAGCCTGTTTAGGTGTTATAGGGGTTATGTTCAGCATTTCTGTAATGGATGCTTTCGACCTTGAAATCTAAATAATACACAATGTGTTTACTATTTGGAATATTGCATCAAATTTGGGTTTGGTATAATTCTATTGTTATCTATGGTTTTATTACTATGTTTATCGTTTAGATACATTCTGTGGTTCCATATTTATTTTTTGTCCTGTAGTGAATTTGCTAACAATGAATTTACGGTGGTTTCAAGACGATTTCTATTTACCATTCTTTGCTACAACTGATTCTGATGCACTTTAATTAATAATTGAGAGTTTACCTAGTTATCCACGAGATTCGAACTCTGGATCTATGATGGAAGCGTGATATCTAACTGTGGGTGTTCATACCGTCAAGGGAATTCGATCCCTGCGCTCTGTTTGATGGATCATGGTTCTGTGTATTCAAACCTTTGTTTGCATGCCTGTAGGTATAAGGGAAAATCCCTATTTTTTCAGTTTAATTACTAATTGTAATAGTAATAGATCCCTTGCCAAACGTTTTTGCGTGTCCTAGATGGGGTATGAATGTAACGATGGTTCAGGGGATTTGATACCATGTCTGTATTTGTAAATAGCGACTTGAGTATAAGCGTGGTCAAGGGTCGTAGTGGACAAACCTTATTTAATATTTTTTTCTGAAATGTTTAATAATGTGTGGAGCTTTTGCTTATAATTTTCGTATAGAATATTGATGTTCTTTAGTAGGAGAATATACATGGATGTTTATCAACATTACAGTTAGCATGCCCGTAAGTGGATGATGTTTGATCCTTGAAAGTAGTTTTGGCATACTAATATTTATAAAAGGTTTATGAGGATTGTGTGTTGATACATATAGAGAAAAGAGTTGGTTAATTAATATATATTATGGTTATCAAATATAGAACTTTGTGTACTAAATATGTATACGAGGTCTCTGTAAAAAGGTATAATAATTATGTTATATAATTTATTTACTAGTATATGGGTCCTGCATACTTAATATGAGTACTATGTTTATTTAATGTATACCATTTATAAGTATATATTAAATAATCTGACCAGAATTTAGGGCACTGCCAAAATCCTAATCATGGGATTCTCTTTCTATGTAGGTGATAAGATGGGAGCTTTCTCCCTATTAATATTTCTCAAAAGATAACCTGTAATCATGGCTAAACATTTCTTCCAATGGTGTTAATAAAAAAAACAAACATTCTAATTTTAATACTTAGTAAATATGACAAATAATGTAGAAGTGACAAATCTGTTAGAAATTCAAATAAAACAATCTTTCAGGCAGCCTTGTAAAAATATGAAATTAACACAGAAACTTATGAGGACAATATAACCTAATAGTAATAAATGCTGATCTATAACATAAATTTATGAGACATAATAATAGAAGAAAAACTGAAGATACTTATCCGTATTTTGTTGCAATTCGACTGACTTAGGAACTTCCACGTTCCACCCAACCATAGACTTCAATCCGTTCCTGGATTGTTCCACAGGTCACCTTCGAGCCGAACTGAGCATGACAAGAACTAGAAGGACTAGGGTAAATTTTCTATCTTCCTTACTACAACAGAGTAGTCACAAGGTTTGTTTACCAGCCCTTGGTGTGAATCTTTCTTAACAATAACTTCCCTTACTTTCCCCACACACCTATTTCTAGGACACACCAAATGTAAGAAATCTGGTGTTTGAGCGCTCAGATTCATGGTTGAACCCTCCATCAAACTTGGAAAAACACTTGCCCCTGGAAAGTTCCCCTCTCTTCTATTTATAATATTTTATGAGAACAAGGATGCTAGGAATTAGGTTTAACTCACTTAGTTAATTGTGAGACACACTGACAGTTATGCTCTTACCTTTAATTAATAATTTAGTTTATTTTAATCCTCACAATTTATATTTATTTTTAATTAATTAAAATAAGACTTTTAGTCACCTAACATCTAGTTTGATCTTTAGTTATCAACTATTGACCATTCTAAACTCTTGCATGCTCAGTCCCTCTTTGAGTGGTAGTCCCAGTCAGTTAGAAAGAATAAAAAATAATAATAGTTTGAGTATTAAATAAATAATCAATCGATTAATGATGCTCCAGAGCTCCCAACTCAACATCAGTTAATCATCACGAGTCTAAGTGCTCCAGAGCATTGTTGCTCAACACTTACTCAACTAATAGTGCTCCAGATCCCACTTGCTCAACACTATTAAGTCAATTGTCTTAGTGCTCCAGAGCTTATGCTCAACACTAGTTACAATAATTCAGATGTTCCAGAGCTCATTGGCTCACATCATTTAATAATTTTGGTGCTATTCAGAGCTCACTTACTCAACACCCAAAATAACCACATAGGTGCTTCCAGAGTTCATTTAACTCAACACCTGTCAACAATAAAAAAATAAGTTTGTAAGGATAATTAAATGTAAAAAATAAAATAGTTTTTTCTTGGGATATTACACCTATATCCTCCTTCTAGATATTAGGCCCCTTCAGTTTTAGTAGAGCATCAATTATTGTGATTTAGCATTCCATTGTGATGACATTTTTCTGGCATGTGTTCTTCATACCAGCCATGGTTGGACCATGATTATATATCCATTGTATCTTCTTATCGGGTCCCTCATTAGCCCTCATTATGTATTCATATTGGGTCTGCCTTTGACCCTCATGATGTATTGTATCCAATCGTTATTCATGTATTGATTAGGGCGCTTTTAGTCTAGATCCAATTCTATATTGAGACATTGATACGAGCATGGGTATTCCCACCTCATCTATATATTTGAGATTATATGTACCTCATCCATTTTTAGTATTGTGTTTGTAGGTATGGATCTCTGTAGTCTCTCGAGAGGGAAAGTTCCCTCCAATGTGGTCTTTATAATCTATTTAACCATCAACCCCTATCTCCTCGAATAATGAAAGTCCTATAATGTATTTTGACCATACGATGAGCTCCTGACCTCAGACATAAAGGGGAAATATGTTAATAACTATTTGATCACCTTCCATGAAATCAGCTTCATCATCCTTATGCATCATCATTACACACCATTAGCACCATTTTTCCATCTCATTCCATCCACATGACCTTAGGAAAGTAATACAAATCCTAAAAATGAAAGTGAAACCCTAATTAACCATTCCCAACATGAAATTGTTGTTGAAATTATTCCCAATATGGTTGATCAGAAAGTTTATAAATCTATGACCAAGCATATTCCGAAAATATTATTGTTCTTTCATCCCTTACTTATTAGAATTAGTGGCTCTGAATGAGCTCTTTGTTAGCCCACACATAATTCAAGACTATAGAGCCTCACTCATATGATCTCATTAAGTGAATTAAATACCAGTCCTCAATATCAACGATGTACTTTATTTTCCATACCTTGATCCACATAGATATCTTATTATGCATCCATAACCACCAAATTTTGACTCCCATTGCTGTTGATGTATATGTAACTTCGGAATGTATTTCATCTATGTATTTCACATATATTTATTGTACCCTTACTAGAGATGTGTTATTCCTCTATAAGGAAGTGTCGTCATGTGGATTGACAAGTGTCGCAAGGGTGTGTACTTGCCGATGGGTTATTAGACCACCATGTGTGGGGTCGGCCTTGAATTATATGTTATATTGTGGATGTACCTAGCTAGACAAGTCGGCCCCATAAAGTCACTGGGAAAACAGGTTAGTATAAATAGAGATCAGGAGATCTCTATTTAGATCATTCAGAAAGTCATCTCTCTCTCACTCAGAAAGTGGCGCACTAGTGAGGAGGAGGATCATCTGCTTCTAGGAGACTATCATAAGTGTATTTTGGTTGTACTTTGGTTGAGACATTGCTCTCTCTATCTCTGAGGAAGTTGTGGGGTTTTTCACCTTAGGGTTTTCCCCACGGAAACTCTGTGTCTCTTGTCTCTCATGCTTTTGATTCTTGTGATGCTTGTCATGCTTATTGTGATTGTTATGCATTGATATACTGTATATGTTATGCTCTTAGCAAAGATCCTAGAGTATTGTGAATTAATGCTCAAAATTTAACATGGTATCAGAGCTAACCTAAGAAGAAGACATTTTGCAGTGACGAAAACTTGAGTTTCTTGTTTATTGGGTTTCTCTCTACAGATTTTGAAAAAGCAGTATAGTAGATTGACTCTACTCATCAAGGAGAATCTATCTGTCTAATCAGAATTCAATTCTGAGCATTTTCAAATTTGGCCCTAAAAATTAGGGTTTCCACAAAAATAGGAATTTCTGAAATCTGAAGACATAGCTGGAAGCTCCTTGCAAAAATTGAAGTTTAGAGCTTTGGATCGAGATTTTTGGCTGGGTAGATCTCCGGGAAACTCAAACCCTAATTCAGGGCTCTCCCTAGTGAACCTGAGAGGACAAAAAGGAAAATCTAAAGGGTAAAGCTTTGCTGATCTCAAATTCTGAATACACCAGGCTGATCAGCTCATCAAGGCACATGTTTCTATCCTTTCAGAAAATTGAAATTCACATTTTGAATTTTTAGGGTTTTTTCCGACAAACCCTAATCCAGGACCGGATCCAGTTTTCAGCATTTCAAGTGGTAAGACCTAAATCTTTTCTATTTCCATTTGAAGTACTCTTTATGATGTCTCACCACACCAAGCTTGAGGATAAGCTTGAAGGATCTGATAACTTTCGAGCTTGTAAGTATAGGATTGGGTTAATCCTGGAAGAGAATGAGTTGGACTCATATGTAAAAGAAGACATCTCTATCCCAGAGGATGAAGAGGCTAAGGTATTGCATAAGAAAAACTTGGTCAAGGCAAAGAGAATCATTGTTGATTCTATCAAAGACCATCTCATACCCCATGTGTCTTCTCTAAAGACACCCAAGGAGATGTTTGACTCTTTGACCAAGCTATTTGAAGGAAAGAACATAAATCGGAAGATGACCCTATGGAACCAATTAAAAGGTGTAAAGTTTCAGAATGGAGAAACCATTCAATCCTATTTTTCAAGGGTATCCTAGATCAAGGAACAACTAGAAGCAATGGATGAAATGGTGGAGAATGGTGAAGTGGTGATGACCACTCTAAATGGCCTACCCAAGTCATGGGATTCCTTTATTTAAGGAATTTGTGCAAGGAAGAAGTTGATCTCCTTCAATAGATTGCGGGAAGAATGCTCTCAAGAAGAAGCTAGGATTGTGGCTTGAGAAGAAAAGATGGAAAATGAAGATCAAGCTCTCACAGCACATGCCAAGAAAAGGCAAGTCCAAGAAGGAATAATCTCATAACAGAAGATTCTCACACCACCATTATCATAAAGATAAGAAAGATCTCAGATGCTTCAATTGCAATGAGAAGGGACACTTTGCTTCAGATTGTCCCAAGAAGAAGAAAGAAAACAACAACAACTTCAATAAGAAGAAGAAGAATAACAAAAGAAGATATCATGCTCATGCTGTCGAAGATGATGAACCCCCAAAGAAGAAGGCTAGGGAAGAAAGTGATAGTGATGATGACTCATCAAGTGAAGAAGAATATGTTAACACCTATTTCAATAAATCTAGAAAAATTCTATTACAAGGACTTCTATGACATTGAATTTTTTTGTAAACATTTTATTTATTTCATTTAATTTGTAAAAATTATGCATTAAAGAAATATTCCATTAAAATTGGAAAAACTAATCCTAGAAAGAATGTTTTTATTGATCACAAATTTTATTTACTTCAAGTGTTTTTAATATACAATCATAAAAAATGAAATGTTGTATCATTTATAACTAGTTCGGTATGCCATAAATTAGGAGGAGTATATGAAAATCTGTAATTTGTTGAATCGTGAGAAAAAATATTCATGAAGATATAAAATGTAGGATTAATGAAGTTAAGTTGCACACATAATTGCATGTTTTATTACAAGAAGATCTCTATCTATATTTGAAGTGAAAAAAGTATCATATTAAATATTTTTATTGTTAAATAACATATTATAATATAGCATGATTGGAAGGAAATCACAATATTAAATTAAAATAAAATAAATTATAAGAAATGTATTGATGTCGAACCAAATAATAACTATAAATTCGTCAAAATTGGGATAGTTGTTAGGTACAACATTATACATACACAATGAAAGTGTGAAGAAATCAAATTAAGAAATCATGGCCGAGAATTACTTTCACCAAAAGGCAAAGAAAATGATAAGATTTTTAAATGTCGAAGAAATAGATGTTGAAACATATTTTTCAAATCTTTTAGTTGAACTTTATATATGACCCCATGCACTTTTGAATTTATTTATGGCACATATCGAATGAGTCTAAATAGTCCACTTAGTACTCATTATCAATTAATTATATGGTTTTACATTGTATTTTATTCCAAAAATTACATACCACATTTATACATTCATTTAATGCATATAAGAAGATAAAAGATAGAACATATCTCGTGCTTTGTTGGCCTGTAAGAAATTATTTCAGTTAATCATAATTGAGTTAGTAATACAAACTTACAAAAAAATGAATTGAGAAATCAAATTTCTTATAGTTCAATGTCACTCACTTATGACCAATCACGTACTACCCTTAATACCACTTAGGACTCATTAGCAATAAAAATTACATACTGCATTGATAAACTCCTCTTATTAATGAATATACACAAATAAAAGTCAATAATTTATTTCATGCCTTGTTGGCTTATATGAGATTATTGCAATTATAAACTATTAAATTAAGAATACACATTTACAAAACTTTGTGCGTGCCTTGTTGGCTTTTATGAGATGATTTTAATTACAAATATTTGATTTAAGAAAGCAAATTAAAAAAATATTTTGAATGGGGAAATCAAGTGGTGTATGATGCAAAAAAATGTCAAACTAAAGGCAATCATAAATAATATTAATAATTGTATTTAAATATTATTGTTAATTCTCATCTATCTATAAAAGTTTTTAAAACATACAAATTAATTCATCAAAAAATGTGTCCAACTTGTATTGAAATATTGCAATGTACGCGTTAACAAATTTCTAAAAATTAATATCTTCACCTACTATAAAGAACTCAATGTTCTATTGAACATTCGAATGTAGTTGCGTTTCTCTTTGATACGATGAAGTGTCTTAAAAAGGGCGAATAGAATTTGGACAAGCCAAGTATCAGGTTCATGTGCTATATAAGCCTTTGTTAAGATACAATTTGACCGGTATCCGAGGAATTGAGAAGTTAGCTTTGATGTATCTATTAGCAATATATTTGATTTTTCGTACATATTTCCATATTTGGACCACACATCACTTAACATTTTCTCATAAAATTGTATCACACTACATTATTTGAATTTTGTTTCCAAGTGACAATGAGACCTGTCCCATATGAATTCAAAGTCACTTGTATCAGTGTTTGATTTTTCAACTACTTGTGGAATGTTTTTACATTGCATTTTATTCCAAAAAATACATATCACATTTATACATTCATTTAATGCATACAAGAAGATAAAAGATAGAGCGTATCTCATGCTTTGTTGGCTATTATGAGATTATTTCAATTAATTGTAATTGAGTTAATAATACAAACTTACAAAAAAATGAAATGATAAATCAAATTTCTTATAGTTCAATGTCACTCACTTATGACCAATCTCGTACTACCCTTAATACCACTTAGCACTCATTAGCAATTAATTTTGTGTTTTAAAACAATTGCAACTTCAATTATATGGGGTTTTATTTCAAAAATTACATATTGCATTGATAAACTCCTCATATTAATGAATATAGGCTAATAACAGTCAATAATTTATTTCATGTCTTGTTGGCTTATATGAGATTATTGCAATTATAAACTATTAACTTAAGAATACACATTTACAATAAGTTATAGATTGGGAAATCAAATGCCTATACCTTTCAAAATCATTCATCTATGACTCATTATGCTTTAATCTAAATTCTAGTAGACTTAGCACTCATTATCATTGAAGTAATATTTTTTGTAAGAAATGTGCTTTTATATAGATGGAGGTTTAATTCAAAATTTGTGTGTCACTTGTATTAATGCATATAGATCAATAAAACTAAAGATAACTTCATTCCTTGTTGGCTTTTGTGAGATGATTTAAATTACAAATAATTGATTTAAGAGTATGTAATTTAAAAAATATTTTTAATAGAGAAATCAAGTGTTGTAATGCACTTGTATTAATACATATAGATAAATAAAACTAAAGAGAGTTTTTTGCATGCCTTGTTGGCTTTTATGAGATGATTTAAATTACAAATAGTTGATTTAAGAGCACAAATTTAGAAAATATTTTGAATGGAGAAAATCAAGTGTTGTATGATGCAAAAACTTGTCAATCTAAAAGCAATCATAAATAATACTCATAATTGTATTTATATATCATTGTCAATTATCATCTATCTATAAAAGTTATAAAATCATAGAAATTAATTCACTAAAAAATGTGTCCAACTTGTATTGAAATATTGCAATGTAATCGTCAACAAATTTCCATAAAATAATATCTTCACTTAATACAAAGAACTCAATGTTCTATTGAACATTCGAATGTAGTTGCGTTTCTGTTTGATGCGATGAAGTGTCTTTAAAAAGGGGAATAGAACTTGCACAAGCCAAGTATCGTGTTCATGTCCTATATAAGCCTTTATTAAGATACAGTTTGACCGATATCCGAGGAATTGAGAAGTAGGCTTTGATGTATCTATTAGCAATACATTTGATTCTGTGTACTTATTTCCATATTGGGACCACACGTCGCTTAGCCTTTTCTCATAAAACTGTATCATACTACATGATTTGAATTTTGTTTGCAAGTGACAATGGGACCTATCCCATATGAATTCAAAGTCACTTGTATCAATATTTGATTTTTCAAGTACTTGTCGAATGTACTTGTTAGTAACATTTGATGTCCATATTGCAACATCATAATGTTTTAGGCAGTATTTTAATACTTCTAATTGAAAAGGCCTACAAAAGTAGGATCTATCACCAAGCTCCCAATCTGGTTTTCTTTGAATTTGACAACTCGTATCATCTTTGGAATACGACGAGAAGAATACTCCTTCCATTTCAAAGATCAACAAGATCTTCTGACTGATATTAACTCCCATCTGCATTACTGCCACATATATAACATTAACATATTTTCACTTCAAAACTTCATTGCTTAATGGCATCAAAACATATCCAATTTATTTCCACTCCCAAACAAACAACTTAATGAAAAAAATAAAAGTAATTTCCGTGGAATAGTTTTTTTATACAAACACATTCAACTACTACTCAAATCACTCATTTTTAAGAATTGTAATGAGATAAACTACAATTTAAAAATATAATTACAATAGTCGAATTCATTTGAACTAATTATATGTTAATATCTACATACTACCTAAATTTACAGTTTTTAAGTTTAAATCAAGCAAACTATTTATATGTTCATTTTTACATACAACCTCATAAGATATTTTAATTTTCAAGAAATTATAAGAAAAATTCATATAAGCACATTGCAATGAAATTCAAATCACAATTTAAAAATATAGTTACAATGGTCCAATTCAAACCAATTATATGTTAATTTATACACACCACCTAGATTTACAATTTTTTAAATTTCAATTAAACAAGCTAATTATAGGTAATTTTTACATACAACCTGATATGATTTTTCATTTTTTTGATTTCTAAGAAATAAGAAAATTTCATATGATAACATTGAACTAACATTCAAATAACTGATTTGTAAGAGTTATAATGATCAATTAAGACGCAATTGATAAATAAACTGCAATTGCTCAAACATAGTAATTGTACGTTAATTTATACATACAACCTAATATAATTATTTAATTAATATGGAATACTATATTTTTATGCAAACACATAAGACTATTATTCAAATCACTAACTTTTTATAACTCAATATCTCAATATAAATAAACAAAATAATAATATGTTAATTTATAATAATGACACAACAACAATCCTTATATGAGTATTATGAAATAATATTGACATTAAATTGATAATAAAACAAAACACAGTAATAACACATCACATGTAGAATTAAGTCATCAAATGTACAATGACCAAGAATTTATATTATAAACTTCAAGATTTTGTTTATAGAGGAAATGAATAACAGTCATCTTAATGTACTATTAAAAGTCATTGAAGATTCTTCAAAATATCTCGAACATTGGGTGCCTTGTAGAATTTATTCAATAAGCTCCACAAATCAGCGATCAACCATTTATCCTCATTCTTTCCATCAAACGAAGGGGCAATAATCACATTTTCTTTGGGATTTTCTTTCTTTGTCTCCATTGAACAATCCACTAGAATAGTGTTAGTAGCATCATATTGAGAATACATTCTCCACACTTTTTTCAGATGTTTTTTGTATATAACTTGTGTTGAATTATCAATGTCATTTTTTCCCTTTTGTTGTTTGCAATCTGAAGCAGTCCATGTAAACAAAAATTTAGCTTGTAATGTTTCTGAAACCATCTTTTTCATAACTCTTGTTGTGTTTTGTTTCAAAGATGTCGTCCAAATTGCAATGTCAAGAGATTCTTTTCTGGAACACATTTCAAGAAATGTTTTTGCATGTGGACGAAACCAAAATGATTTTTTCTCTATCGTGTAATCTGCGGCCCTTCCCATTTTTTCGATAAATTCTTTTTGTGATGCATCACCATCAACGCTCTGATAGAAAATGTTATTCAATTCAAAAATAACTAATTTCTTTTGACTTATAATAGCTGCAAAACAACAATGGATATCATAGTAAATTCATTTTATTCATGCTACATAAATTATTATTAAAAAAAATTGTTGAAGAAATACACTCACTTTGAGTATTTTTTGTACTAGTTATTGATAAGCCACACTTCTCTTGTATTGTCTTCATAGAACCTAGAGCCAAAATAACAAACCTTCAATCAAATACCAATAATACTTCTTTAAATCAATTTTTTTTTAATAAGACATATTTTATGTTTAATTGAAAATAAGAGACATGTGAAGTACCTGATATGATATCATGTTCTTGACTATGGCTTTCTGTCACATTCCCTTGATCACTGTCTTTTTTATCCTCATTTGCCACTGTAATAAACATATGAAATGTTATAAAATGTATCAACGAATGAAATTCATTAAATAAATAGGCATAGAATCCAAAGAATCACTAGAGAAAGAACAAAACAAGTACAATACAACAAAAGAAACAAAATAAATTATGTACCTGGTATGGTATTTTCTTCATCTTGTATTTGCATCTCGAAAACTTCTTCGACATTGTGCACACTATGTTGATCATTGCTTTGTTGCAAAGTGTCGTCGTTGTTTTCTTTACAATTTCCGCCATTAGTAGTTATAGTAAACATCTTGTTAATCAAGATTTATAAATAGCATAGAATCCAAAGAATCACTAGAGAAAGAACAAAACAAGTACAATACCTGGATATTCCAACAGCAATATATTAGAAATTGGTTTTTGCAAATGGAAGGATTCTTGATTAGTCAGCATGGTAGTCCTTTGTAACTCGTTTTCTACGACACATGCCATTCTTCTTCCATATGTACAGCAAGCCTGCTGTAAATTTTTCCCCACATAAAGAGAAATAATCAAATTTAGATCACTATGTTGTTGATGCATTTGCAATAATTCTTCCCAGAATTCAAAATCTCTCTCATTTTCATCAGATATGTCTCTAAAACTGTGAGAGTATATTGAGGCCTCTAAACTTTTTGACTCTTCACTATAGAAATGTATAGTTAAAACTATATCATAACTATAGTTATTTTGTTCTTTATATTCATAAAGACCGGTAGCCATTTTATAGTTGACATTTGAGTCCTTGACAACAATCTCCAGAGCTTGGTGTACATCCTTACAAGACCAAATTTCTACTAAGATAATCATAGTAAAATCTTTCAACCCATTTTTTTCGATTAAAAATCGAAACAATTCAATATAGTGATCCTTAAGGAATGATTCATCTTTCAAAGCCAATGTATCCAACACAACAAAGTCAGTGTATAACATTGGTTGAAACTGACAAGGAAAAGAGTGCAAAAGTGTTGACAAGAGGCTAGGACCCCCATAATGACAACCGAATTCAAAACTGTTCTCAATTTCCTGTATATATGTCGATGCATCAATTATTCTATCAAGGACCACACAGGCTTGTGGAGAAAGGGACTCTATTTTTGTATTTCGTGATCCTTTTACATATTTACACCCTTCCATTGTCTTACAAAAGTTGGCAAATATGATATCAGTGATTCCATAATGCTCAAGAATATTGGATATTTTAAGAATCTTATCATTCATATTCTTATCATGACTTTTGCAATATGTTACCATTGCCTCCAAAATTGTTCTTTTGGTTTTCAATTGTGAACAATAATCTTTCATTTTTATGGCATTGGTTGGATGGTTCACTGGAATACAAAACCAGACAGTTCCATCCAATAGTTTATCTGCTACAGAACACATTTCTTCAGCGGTTAGTCCCTAAAGGGGACGGAAAGAACTTGATACCAAACTGTTCAGACTATTTGTCTTATAGTTTGGATCCTTAGGTTGGTTTGGAGAACACATTAATGTCCCTAGTTTGTAACAATTAAAAACAACTTCCCATTTATCCCAAGTAGTATCATCAAGATATAACAAGACTTTTTTTTCAACAAAGTTTGTTAGTGGACAATCGAAGAAAGAGCACAACATTTCATCATCAACCTGTTAAAAAATAACAAATATAAATTAGTAAGAATGTGATATCAAAAATAAAATAGCCATGAATTTAGTTATAACAATATAAACTAAGTGAAAAAAAATAAATTGCATACCTTGTCTTCAGCCGTCTTAGAATTCCCACATTTTTGTTTCTTTAATTTATTTGTGGCAATTAGGAATTGTCTTGCAGATCGCACAGAATCAATGAATGGAGTTTTGAAGAACACTGTGTTTGCATAATTTAACTGGTAGCAAATACGAATCACCACACTGGGAGCAACTAATGGATCTAAGAATCGAGCATTACGTTCTTTGTACTTCTATTTTGCCTCCCCAGATAGACTGAATTTAGGATTTGATAATATTTCTTTTGTTGCTTGAATGGTGTGTTGCCCATCAACTATCCAAAAATTGATGTTCTTGCATTTATATCCATTTCATTCATGATTTTCACAGGGTTTCCAATCGGATCAGACTCTTTTGTGTCAAATGGAATCAAAAGAGCATCAGGCAATGATGCTTGAAATTTCTATAGGAATGATTTTACTAATACTCGAACATTTAAATCATCCCGTGATCTCAATTTATATAACTTGGGTGCTTCTACACATCTTCGAACATCCACCTTCATGGTAAAAGAGCTTGAAAATAAATAACTGTCCTTAAAATTTTCATGGATTTCATCGCATTGGTCAGCAAGCTTCTCTATCTGAGAGTCTTCTTTTTGGGATTTTACAAACTCTGTAGTAGGCATGAACTCACTTTCTTTAATGCTCTGTTCTAGCTCAGCTAAATATACCCTTCTCAAAGCAAGCATTTGAGCCTCGAGCTTATCATCTGGTATTTTATCAAGTAGTTTACCTCTTTGTTGCAAATAAAGAAACACGGATGATGTTTTCTTACATCTCACATAGCGATATTTCATAATGTTGGTAATACGTTGTACAAGATCATCACGACTCTTTAGACCAGATTCATTGAAGCTCTCAAAACTGTCCAACTTAAACTGTGACTTTTTTATTGACTCTGGAAATTCTGTATTAGTATCAATCAAATCTGGTCTAAATTTTGTGTAATCAACTTGGCAAGAAAATAATTTCACTTCATTTTCTTCAATTAGCTCCATTTGAAAATCAATCTGACTATGATTGAGAGCATAGAAACTAACAATTATCCCTAGCCTTTGTATATCATTTCCATCCATGGATCCAAATAGATACATATCTGGAAACATATTCATGGGACTTTCAATCTCAACATACCAATCGTCGACATACTCATATGCAGCAGATGTTTTGAACTTTTTAATCATTTCAAAATTAGAACCCATTGTTGAATTTATAATCTGAGTTGAATGACGCTTTTGTTTTTTGAATGCTGATTGTGGCATTTTACTTGCTTTGGAGACGACAGCTTCTAAAAACAATAATAAGCAATTATTACTATAAATAAAATGAAATCAAAATCACAAATATTACCATATAGTCTTCTAGTCTAACATTTAGAAATGAGAGAATAATATTTAAAACCACCATACCACATGGGGGAGACGTTGTTTGTGTGTCACTTGTAATTCGTTTTTTCTTCAAATTAATCCTTGGAATTGTCATTGCACCAGAGTCCATAGCTTCTAAAAACAATAATAAATAGTCGACTATAAGTCTAAATTGTTTTAAAAATACATGAAATAATGAGCATTATCAAACAATATTCTATTACATGTCTTTTATTCACATGCACAAGAATAATAAGGGTCATGTGTTATGGAAACATATTAAATACTTAGAGATAAATAAAAATCCATTGCATCTAGCACAAGTAGGGACTCATTAAAAAGAAAAGTTTTCATTCTCAAAAATGCTAGAAGGAAATGCTTATGTTAGAAAGAAAGCTAGCAGTCGCTAGCTTTCATTGATCTTTTGAGGTATAAGCTAGCAACCACCAATCACCATGGACAGGATTTTTCTATTGGAAAGCTAGCGACTGCTAGCTTTCTTTCTAGCATAGGTATGTGTTATTATCCTATAAGTAAATGCTTTTGCTAAAAAGAAAGCTAGCAGTCGCTAGCTTTCCTTGATCTTATGCCATGTGCTTATTTGAAAATAGAGTACATGGCACAAGTTCAAGGATTTCCTTACCTAACTAATTTATGTTTTGTGACCTCATGTGAAGCTTGGAGGCTACACCAAGAATATAATTTTTGAGATAATTTCTATTGCTAATAACAAGTAAATTATACAAAGACACTACCTCTAGTTTTCTATTGCTAATAACAATTAAATGTTACACATAGATTACCTCTAATGCGAAAATAGACATAAACATAGTAAAATATACATAAAGAAAACCTCCTTCATTATAGCTTTTATACCAAATTAAATTTATTGGTTTACTTAAAGACCTGTGAACAAAAATAAAAATAAATTGAACCCATATAAATGATAGACTATAAATCATCATATATTTTTTTTGAACAGAAACTAAAAAGGAGTATATTATAAAGGGGTTGTGCACAGCCATTCAGTACATAGCAAAAAGAGAGGAAGGATAGTCCTGCAGAGCAGAGATAGAGCATTGTAGACTAAGCCTGCAAAGGGTCCAAAAAACTATATACAGAGTTCTTCCATGATGACTAACAGAATGGGCAGTATATACCCTTATATATTGCTTACATAATAAAAGACAAAAAAACATATATCCATAAAAACCAGATTACAGGTGGCCCCTGAAGTGGACTGGCTGCACCACTGATTCTTCCTCCATCTGACGCTCCCCTTCAACAGTTACTGCATTGTTCCTGCTTCCCTGGTTCATGGAAATGAGTCGCGCAAGGTCCTCCTGGATCATATCCACCTTCCCCATCATCTCGTGCAAGGAGATTTCATTATCATCGATCCTGGAGTCATGGTTGCTGATTTGAAGGGAAGTGTAGCTCACAGTGTCCTCCATCTTTCTTATAACGCAGGGTATCTCCCTGTTATCCATAATTCCTATGGAGACTATCTCATACAGCCGCCCCAAAATTTTATTGATGTCCTGGATTACTGCATTGTTCCTGCTGCCCTGGTTCATGGAAATGAGTTGCGCAAGGTCCTCCTGGATCATATCCACCTTCCCCATCATCTCGCGCAAGGAGCTTTCATTATCATCGATCCTGGAGTCATGGTTGCTGATTTGAAGGGAAGTGTAGCTCACAGTGTCCTCCATCTTTCTTATAACGCAGGCTATCTCCCTGTTATCCATAATTCCTATGGAGACTATCTCATACAGCCGCCCCAAAATTTTATTGATGTCCTGGATGCCGGTATTGTCCCCTGGCTGAGCCATTCTGCCAAAATCAGAGGAAATAACAAGACAGTCAAACTGCCTGAGCAAAGAATCAGCAGTTAAATTACTACACGAACCCTCACGCGCTGAGCAATTAAGGATGCAACTGAGCACTAACAGTTCCTGATGGAGCACCGAACCCCCTTGTCCGTTAGAGAAGACCTTTAAATCATCATATTTTTATGTCATTAACCAAGTAGTTCTTTTATCATTACATTTTGTTAAGTCATTAAACAACATAAGGGTCATGTGTCCTGGAAACATATTAAATACTTAAAGATAAATAAAAATCCATTGCATCTAGCACAAGTAGAGACTCATTAAAAAGAAAAGTTTTCCTTCTCAAAAATGCTAGAAGGAAATGCTTATGCTAGAAAGAAAGCTAGCAGTCGCTATCTTTCCTTGATCTTTTTCCATGTGCTTATTTCAAAATAGAGCACATGGCACAAGCTCAAGGTATAAGCTAGCAACCACCAATCACCATAGACAGGATTTTTCTTTTGGAAAGCTAGCGACTGCTAGCTTTCTTTCTAGCATAGTATGTGTTATTATCCTATAAGTAAATGCTTATGCTAGAAGGAAAGCTAGCAGCCGCTAGCTTTTCTTGATCTTGTGCCATATGCTTATTTTAAAATAGAGTACATGGCACAAGTTCAAGGTATAAGCTAGCAACCACCAATCACCATGCCTAGGGTTTTTCTATTGGAAAGCCAGCGACAACTAGCTTGGGGCCCACCGCTTCTTTCGCTCAGTCATATGGATCACGTCCTTGCAGCCATTCTTCTTCAAATCGTCTGAGTCATATGCATGATGACCAAACAATACATCTTCGTCCACGTGTTCATATGGCACAGGAGAAGGAGGCAGATATAGGAACTGAGAGAAACATCTTTCAATATCGGCTCTCACAGGAATTCACCTCTGAAATGTGATTCTACTTTATAGTCCAGTGGAATCTCTCTGGTTGTAACTCTGGACTCTATGTGTTCTCTAGCAATAGATCTTCGGATAAATTTTTGTTGGGCATAAATTCTGTGCTCAAGTGGTTGATAGGTTCCACCTTCGTGGATCAGTTTAAACTTAAACCACTGGAAGTTCTGATGAGCAACTTCAAGATCGGCTTTAAGGTGCAGAATGAAATTTGCACGTCAATTCTCCCAATCTGTTCTTGGACAGAAGGTATCCAAGAAGACATCTATCCATCCAGACCATGTCTGATTATATGCAAGGTCGGCTGGATCTGCAAAGATGATGTATAATAAGGGTCATGTGTTATGCTAGAAGGAAATGCTTATGCTATAAGGAGAGCTAACATTCGTTCAAAATAGAGCACATGGCACAAGTTGAAGGTATAAGCTAGCAACCATCAATCACCATGGACAGGGTTTTTCTAATTGAAAGCTAGCGACTGTTAGCTTTCTTTCTAGTATAAGCATGTGTGTTTATTTTAGAAGGAAATGCTTATGCTAGAAGGAAAGCTAGCAGTCGCTAGCTTTCCTTGATCTTTTGCCATGTGCTTATTTCAAAATAGAGCAAATGGCACAAGCTCAAGGTATAAGCCAGCAACCACCAATCACTATGGACATGATTTTTCTATTGGAAAGCTAACGACTGCTAGCTTTTTTTCTAGCATAAGTATGTGTTCTTATCCTAGAAGGAAATGCTTATGCTAGAAGGAAATCTATCAGCCGCTAGCTTTCCTTGATCTTGTGCCATGTGCTTATTTGAAAATAGAGTGCATGGCACAAGCTCAAGGTATAAGCTAGCAACCACCAATCACCATGCCCAAGGTTTTTCTATTGGAAAGCTAGCGACTGCTAGCTTTTCTTCTAACATAAGCATGTGTGTTATGCTAGAAGGAAAGCTAGCATTCGTTCAAAATAGAGCACATGGCACAAGCTCAAGGTATAAGATGGCAACCACCAATCACCATGGACAGGGTTTTTTATTGGAAAGCTAGCGAATGTTAGCTTTCCTTCTAGCATAAGCATGTGTGTTTATACTAGAAGGAAATGCTTATTCTAGAAGGAAAGCTAGCAGTCGCTAGATTTCCTTGATCTTTTGCCATGTGCTTATTTCAAAATACATTACATGGAACAAGCTCAAGGTATAAGCTAGCAACCACCAATCACCATGGACATGATTTTTCTATTGGAAAGCTAGCGACTGCTAGCTTTTCTTCTAGCATAAACATGTGTGTTATGCTAGAAGGAAATGCTTATGCTAGAAGGAGAGCTAGCATTTGTTTAAAATAGAGCACATGGCACAAGCTGAAGGTATAAGATAGCAACCATCAATCACCATGGACAGGGTTTTTCTAATTGAAAGCTAGCGACTGTTAGCTTTCCTTCTAGTATAAGTATGTGTGTTTATTTTAGAAGGAAATGCTTATGCTAAAAGGAAAGCTAGCAGTCGCTAGCTTTCCTTGATCTTTTGCCATGTGCTTATTTCAAAATAGAGCAAATGGCACAAGCTCAAGGTATAAGCTAGCAACCACCAATCACTATGGACATGATTTTTCTATTGAAAATCTAGCGACTGCTAGCTTTCCTTCTAGCATAAATATGTGTTCTTATCCTAGAAGAAAATGCTTATGCTAGAAGGAAAGCTAGCAGTCGCTAGCTTTCCTTGATCTTGTGCCATGTGATTATTTGAAAATAGAGTGCATGGCACAAGCTCAAGGTATAAGCTAGCAACCACCAATCACCATACCCAAGGTTTTTCTATTGGAAAGCTAGCGACTGCTAGCTTTCCTTCTAACATAAGCATGTGTGTTATGCTAGAAGGAAAGCTAGCATTCGTTCAAAATAGAGCACATGGCACAAGCTCAAGGTATAAGCTAGCAACCACCAATCACCATGGACATGGTTTTTTATTGGAAAGTTAGCAACTGTTAGCTTTCCTTCTAGCATAAGCATGTGTGTTTATACTAGAAGGAAATGCTTATGCTAGAAGGAAATCTAGCAGTCGCTAGCTTTCCTTGATCTTTTGCCATGTGCTTATTTCAAAATAGAGAAAATGGCACAAGCTCAAGGTATAAGCTAGCAACCACCAATCACTATGGACATGATTTTTCTATTGGAAAGCTAGCGACTGCTAGCTTTCCTTCTAGCATAAGTATGTGTTCTTATCCTAGAAGAAAATGCTTATGCTAGAAGGAAATCTAGCAGTCGCTAGCTTTCCTTGATCTTGTGCCATGTGCTTATTTGAAAATAGAGTGCATGGCACAAGCTCAAGGTATAAGCTAGCAACCACCAATCACCATGCCCAAGGTTTTTCTATTGGAAAGCCAGCGACTACTAGCTTTCCTTCTAACATAAGCATGTGTGTTATACTAGAAGGAAAGCTAGCATTCGTTCAAAATAGAGCACATGGCAAAAGCTCAAGGTATAAGCTGGCAACCACCAATCACCATGGACAGGGTTTTTTATTGGAAAGCTAGCGAATGTTAGCTTTCCTTCTAGCATAAGCATGTGTGTTTATACTAGAAGGAAATGCTTATGCTAGAAGGAAATCTAGCAGTCGCTAACTTTCCTTGATCTTTTTCCATGTGCTTATTTCAAAATACATCACATGGAACAAGCTCAAGGTATAAGCTAGCAACCACCAATCACCATGGACATGATTTTTCTATTGGAAAGCTAGCGACTGCTAGCTTTTCTTCTAGCATAAGCATGTGTGTTATGCTAGAAGGAAATGCTTATGCTAGAAGTAGAGCTAGCATTCGTTTAAAATAGAGCACATGGCACAAGCTGAAGCTATAATATAGCAACCATCAATCACCATGGATACGGTTTTTCTAATTGAAAGCTAGCGACTGTTAGCTTTCCTTCTAGTATAAGCATGTGTGTTTATTTTAGAAGGAAATGCTTATGCTAGAAGGAAAGCTAGCAGTCGCTAGCTTTCCTTGATCTTTTGCCATGTGCTTATTTCAAAATAGAGCAAATGGCACAAGCTCAAGGTATAAGCTAGCAACCACCAATCACTATGGACATGATTTTTCTATTGGAAAGCTAGCGACTGCTAGCTTTCCTTCTAGCATAAATATGTGTTCTTATCCTAGAAGAAAATGCTTATGCTAGAAGGAAAGCTAGCAGTCGCTAGCTTTCCTTGATCTTGTGCCATGTGCTTATTTGAAAATAGAGTGCATGGCACAAGCTCAAGGTATAAGCTAGCAACCACCAATCACCATGCCCAAGGTTTTTCTATTGGAAAGCTAGCGACTGCTAGCTTTCCTTCTAACATAAGCATGTGTGTTATGCTAGAAGGAAAGCTAGCATTCGTTCAAAATAGAGCACATGGCACAAGCTCAAGGTATAAGCTAGCAACCACCAATCACCATGGACATGATTTTTTATTGGAAAGCTAGCAACTGTTAGCTTTCCTTCTAGCATAAGCATGTGTGTTTATACTAGAAGGAAATGCTTATGCTAAAAGGAAAGCTAGCAGTCGCTAGCTTTCCTTGATCTTTTGCCATGTGCTTATTTCAAAATACATCACATGGAACAAGCTCAAGGTATAAGATAGCAATCACCAATCACCATGGACATGATTTTTCTATTGGAAAGCTACTGACTGTTAGCTTTTCTTCTAGCATAAGTATGTGTTCTTATCCTAGAAGGAAATGCTTATGCTAGAAGGAAATCTAGCAGTCGCTAGCTTTCCTTGATCTTGTGATGTGTGCTTTCCTTGATTTTGTGACAAAATCTGTCTCAGGTACTGTCGGCTTGCACGACAGTCACCTATAAGGAATGACATCCTAAGTTGGTCACTAAGTACCTTCGTCAAGTGGAGAAAGAGCAGTTATCCCTCGAACGGTATTGGGTCGTCTCCTTTTCAACAAGTGGTGGTGAGCCCACTTGAGAGAACATACACCCGCAACCTTGGGTTTGACCTCCTATGACGCGGCGCCGCTCTTTCACTTGCCCCGTGTGGCTATACACGACCACTTGATTTAGAAGGATTTATAAAGCACCCTAAGGACAACAACTATGTTTTTGGATGCCTAGCCCCAAAATCCTACTTAAACTACAAGATTCTTTTGTGCCCTCCTATGGAGGTATTAAGTGAGTAGATTTAAGCTATTTTTGAACTTAGTGAGTGACGAGAGAGTTTCTTATGTGTGTGTGTGTGCATCAAAGAAAGTGACGGTTTTGAGCACACATGAGATATTGCATATAAATGAGAAGGCTTTTCTTTTAAAATGAAAATAATGCAACTCAACCTAATAGAAAAACAACTAAATAAACCATGTAAACCATGTAAAAAAAACTAAATAAAATAAATTGTAAAAAAAATAAAAAAATCTATAAACAAAATTGTAAAAGTAAAAAAAAATCTATAAACTTACCAAGATTTTCAACCTCTTTTTAATCCAGTCTTCTTCTTTACTTTTTGTTTGGCTAAGACTAAAGCTAATGCCAATGCCAATGCCATTTTTTCCCATAACTTCATCTTCATCTTAGTTGGTCTTGCTTCTTTGATAGACAATAATCTAGAAGCTATGAAGCCAAGACTACTTGAATGGAAACTGTACAATATATTGAAACTATTTGTAAGTTACAAACTTATATCAAATAATTAAATATAAAAAACACTAGCTATTTAGCTATTTTTATATACAAGTAATGCTATATATTACATCTTATATACATTCATAGAGTTGATAACTATTTTTATGTAAAAGTAATGCCATATACTTATATACATTCATAGAGTTGATAGCTATTTTTATGTACAAGTAATGATATATATTACATCCTACATACATTCATAGAGTTGATTATTCCATGGAGGTTTACAAAATGAAATTTAAAAATACAACATTCAAATAAATGATTGGCAATTATTTAAAATAGTTATTTAGTTCACCAATATTACCGGTTTAGTACTTGGGGAAACCGGAAAACTTAGAATGGGTCACCAATGTGTTAAAAGATGCCCTCCTCTATCCCATAGGAAATATATATATATATATATATATATATCACAAAAAAGAGGTAGTTATATATTTATAAAAAGGTTGTTGACAAACCAAATAACATAAAAAGTACAAAAATTTCAAAAAACATTATAGTATTCTTGTATAAATATTTTCAACAAATATGTTAATTGGTCATGATGCTTTTTCTTTCTTACAATACCTACCTTATGAATTTCAAATTTAGTGCTATACTGCTTTACATAATTACTAATAAACAAGACAAGTAAAATGCATATATGAGAAGTTTAAGAGCCAAGATAATTTCCATTGAGGCCTTCTTCCATTTGTTGTCCTGCTTTAATTTTCCCTTGATCTTTTTGATTCATGTTGTTCTCATTGAGTGCTAAAGTTGTTTGTTGGAATGTCTTCATAAATAATATGCCCCTTCGTTGAAGCAATTGAAACACTAGGTACTATGTTGACACTTATCCATTAACCAAATAAATATTTTAAATTACTATTCACAATTTAAATTAATTACTATTATTATTAATTGTTATTGTTATTATTATTATATTATTAATATTATTTAATTAATAATAATAATGATAATAATCCCTTTTATAAAGTATAGTGGGTTGAATAATAATGAACTTATTAAATAAATTATTAATTTAATTAATGGACGGAATCATCCCAAGTAAATTAAAAGGGTATGTTTGAATAAATTATTGAATATAAAAGGGTATGTTTGAATAAATTATTGAATAATTCCATTACTAGAGAGAAATTGGGATGATATAAAATAATATATAATCCACCTTATTACCTCAAAAGGGGATGCATTAATGATTACCATGGAAAGTGGCTGTCGGGATTATCGGTCTGTGGGCTCGGGGGCTAGGAAATCCGTTGATTTCCTAGGGTCAGCACGATAATAGCTGATCGGCAGGGTGGACACATCATTTTGGGGTTGTTAAGGTAACTTACAGAATCCATTCCAGAAATCTTCTTATCTTACTGCAATCGACGGTTTCAGGTATTTTTCTGAACTAGCTTAATTAGAATGTATTTTCTTTTATTTCCAAGCTATGCATGTCAAACGAACATAATTAAATGGAAAGTTTTAGGATTATGTTTATTTAACTGCAGAGACATGTAAACATATAGAAAAAAGACAGTTAAACATTTACAGAAACAGAAATATAGATGGTTGAATCTCTTGTTTTCTTCTAACAATAATTAAGGGAAAAACTAGGTATAACCTGATAACCTGGAATAGACCCAGTGCCTAGATAGGGCACTACAGTTGGTATCAGAGCGCAAGGCTCAGACACTGAGACCTTAGGGCCTAACTACACCTGGAACTTTAGTGAAATTTACTAGAAAATAACAAACCAGTATGATGGCTGCAAAAAGATAATTTGAAGAGCCTTTTCCCATTTATTCGTAAGGCATAACAGAAACAGAATTTGAATGATATATATATATATAACTGCTTATTTAGGGCTCAGTCTAGACCCCATTAAACAAACCTTTCCAGAAAAACAACAACATTTCTATATACACTCTTTTAATATTCAAACCCTAATATTAATCCAATGCTAAAGCATTTGGGATAAACAATGTTTTTAAACAAATAAATAAATACATATAAACCAAGTTACAACACTATATATATTACCATTATAATATTTATATCTAAAATTTAATACTAACAAAAAAAAAACACTTCATTGCATTTATATAAAGAAATTGTATTCATAATAAATACGAAACAATGAGTCTCGCACAGGATTTACAGAGGGTTCTCCAAATTTCAGACCTGCAACCAAAGTGATCAGTTTTCATTTCCTATTATTTTAATGTAGATCTGCCTTCTTGCCTGTAACATTTTGTTTTAAACATTCATTTCAATAAATGTGGCATAAAACAAATATTCAAATAATATTGTTGCCTGCAATATTGTTTATAATACAAGCATCGCAGCAATTTCGACGCAGAAATCGTTTCATTTGAGCTCGATATGATCCATTTTGACCAATAACTAAGAAGATTTACAAGCATGGCAAATGCATGAAACGATTTCCATACTGCTCTCCATTGTTGCTGCTTGTTTTGTCCGAAACGAATTTCATACAAAATGTTGCTTCCTTTGAAACCCTAGCACTCAAGCCAGGTGTACCAAGCGCCCGGAGCCCAATGCCACATCAATTGTCCTCCAAGCGTTTTTCATCTTTCCTTTGTGCCCAACCCAAACTCAACAACTAGAGCCAATTGGCCCACGCACTTAACACATCAATGCCCACCATCGAATCCCATGCACTGAGTTCACATAAGAGGACGGGAATATATAAAAGATGCGTTGTGCTCAACGCTGAGGACTCATTAGGGAACCGAATGCCAAGCCAGGAGGGTCCCATGGATATCATATCTCCCATCGTCCATGAGATTACCCACATATCTGCCCAGCACCGAGGCTCTTACATGAAACCAAGTGCCAAGTCGAAGCAGCCCTACAATGCCAAATAAAACCTTATTTCCTCCTTAAATAGGCATACTTTTGACGGCACGTGAGACGGTTTCCGTGTTGCCCATGAGCGGTTTACTATACCGCTTTATTGGAATGCGGACAAGTAAGGAATGAACACGTGGGATGGTGGTTTCCTTTCCGCGACCACCAACCACCCTTACCATGCGTGCATGTTGCCGACGCGGAATAAGGAGAGCCATCGATCTTGCCTTGGCATCAATCCCCATGCGAAAAAGAAAAAGTTTTTTTTTGCATTTTATATTGTTTTAATTTTTATTATTATTATTTTAAATTAATGTTTTTTAAATATTAATTTAATTTTATTAATTTAATGTAGTGTCTCTCAACCATGCCCCTTTTTAAAGCTATAATGAATTAATTTCACCTAATACACTGCTGTGCAATCTTTGGTTCTCACATCATATCTGTCCATTGTACAGATAATAAATTTTGAATGAACACCATAATTAATGTGTAATTGCCAATGCCATTTCCCGGCTTCTTTCATCGTGATTCATGGCATTGGGCACACATTTTCCAGTTGCAGATTAAAATTTTGGCAGACTTTATCTCCAGGGTATTGAGCTATCCAATAAGCTATGGCAGTCATATTATTATCCTTATGGTTTGGCATGCAGCATGTCAGAGCCAACATCATTTGCACTGAAACAACCATGCCCCGGGGGACCAGATCTTTTGGAACCAAATTGGACCATCAAGGGTTTCGGATCAGATACTCCAGCTGATCGCACTTTATGCTTAAGGGAGACTCTCGCTACATCCCATAGGCATCCGCATCAAGTTCCAATAAATCGCTGCGAATGCAAGGGTTCGGGCTCTTGGGGCAAACATCCTTCTCAGAGGTAGGTACCGTGTTGTGAACCATGAAACTTCAACCCCCTTGCTGGTACCAATTTTGCAAAATAGTAACATTGCAAATGTCCATTAGCTAAAGCTATAATTATAAGATTCCATTGGCGAAGAAAACCGTAGTAACCTTAAGTTAAGATGTTAATTTGTTAATAATATGGGGAATGGCCAGGGTATTTATTTGGTTCTCTCTGATATTGGAACTGAAGGAGTGTGAGATATCGTTCTAGCTCATGTCCATGGAGTAAAGGTCCTTGTCAAATACATTCAGCTGTGGGAGGTTGACAATAGCCGACGGCTGGGCCTATCAAAAATAAGGTAACCTATTAACCAACATTTACAGTTTAGACTCTAAATAAAATTGTAATTTTCATAAAAAATTAAAATATATTGAAAGTAAGATTCCAAATTTAATAATTTAAAGGAAATAGAAATATATTTATGCTCAATTAAGACAATTTTGCAGTTTAGATGCAATTTTCTTTTTACAAAATTTATCCATTTTTTAGATATAGATTTCCAAAAAATTAGTTTAATTTGAGGGCTTGATTAATTCCCCATACTAACTACACTAACTGTGTTAAATGAGAGACTAAAAAACCAGTCAAATAGATAAACCTATGCTGATGAAAAATGACAATAGAAATGAAAAATTTACCTTGGGAAAATATATCCATAGCCTCAGCTCTGAATCTATTAAAATGATTTACTTCAACAAACAAAGGGAAAGTGGTGGCGGTTGGATTAATGGTAGAACCAACGCATGCAAAGTTTGATCCATGTTTAAAGTTAGATCCCACCAATTTCAAATACTAGCTCAGTAATGTTGGATTCATTGCCTCGTCTGTAATTCATTCATTAACAAACAGTCAGTCTAGACTTTCAAATCTTTATATCAAGAAATTACCCAACAAGATATAAAACATCCAGGTACATAAAAAAAAAATCGATAACCAAGCTCTCCCCAGATTCGTAGTATCTCCAAGTGTGTTTTTCCTGGCTGGGAAGGAGAGAATGCAGCCTCACGCCTGCCACAAGGCCGCCTATGTCATAATTCGAGTGTCCAAAGTTGAAAATTGCATTGAAATTACAAGCCCCAGCCCTCGGGTCTTGAATCTGCCACAATAAATATTGGTGAAGCTCCAAATATTAAATCAAAACTTTGCAAGAATAAGTAGAGACACCACCATTGAAAACGTTTTTGATGCTGCTGCTGTAAATATGCTATAATTTGCTTCGTACTTTGCTTTTTAAAAAATGCATATACAATATTAGGAATAATAGAAGGGTAAAAATATTTATTAAACGTTATATGAAGGGTAGCTTTATAAAACAAACCGTAAAAAAAAATTTGCCTGATGGGTAAGGGTGCCCGTCAAATTTAACCCTTGCATCAGGGAACCGAATGCCAATCCAGGAGGGTCCCACAGATATCATATCTCCCATCGTCCATGAGATTACCCACATATCTGCCCAGCAACGAGGCTCTTATATGAAACCAAGAGCCAAGTCGAAGCAGCCCTACAATGCCAAATAAAACCTTATTTCCTCCTTAAATAGGCATACTTTTGACGGCACGTGAGACGGTTTCCACGTTGCCCATGAGCGATTTACTATACCGCTTTATTGGAATGCGGACGAGTAAGGAATGAACACGTGGGATGGTGGTTTCCTTTCCGCGACCACCAACCACCCTTACCATGCGTGCATGTTGCCGACGTGGAATAAGGAGAGCCGTCGATCCTGCCTTGGCGTCAATCCCCATGCGAAAAAGAAAAGGTTTTTTTTTGCGTTTTATATTGTTTTAATTTTTTATTATTATTATTTTAAATTAATGTTTTTTAAATATTAATTTAATTTTATGAATTTAATATTTAAAAAACATTCATTTAATTTAATTCGTTTAATTTAATTTAATTAATTTAATTTAATGACTTTTAATTTAATTTGATTTAATTAATTTAATTTAATGTCATTTAATTAATTAATTTAATTTAATTAATTCAATTTAATTTTTTTTTAATTAATTCAATTTAATTTAATTTTATTAATTATTATTTAATTTAATTTAATTTAGTTGTTGATAAGAATTAAAAAAAAAAAAATATACCATGTAAAAGAAAAGGTTTTTTTTTGCGTTTTATATTGTTTTAATTTTTTATTATTATTATTTTAAATTAATGTTTTTTAAATATTAATTTAATTTTATTAATTTAATGTAGTGTCTCTTAACATTCATTTAATTTAATTCGTTTAATTTAATTTAATTAATTTAATTTAATGACTTTTAATTTAATTTGATTTAATTAATTTAATTTAATGTCATTTAATTAATTAATTTAATTTAATTAATTCAATTTTTTTTTTTTTAATTAATTCAATTTAATTTAATTTTTTTTTTAATGTTTTTTTATTAATTATTATTTAATTTAATTTAATTTAGTTGTTGATAAGAATTAAAAAAAAAAATACCATGTCAAAATAAAAGGGGTTTCGGCAAAATTTCTTATATAATTATATAATGCTAGTGTTATTTTATTTATAATTAATTAAATTTCGTGTATAATTATATTGCGCTAGTATTATTTTATTTAAATTTAATTAGATTCCATATGATGTTATAACCTAGGTTTCTTAAAAAATTAAAAGTTAATATTTAAAAATATAAAGCTACTCACGAACTTTCAATTTAAAAGTTCTTCATAGATTTAAAGTTTTAAGGTCAATTATAGTAATGTTGAAGTGGTTGGTGAAGTTATATTTAAATTAGCATAGATAAAATTTAAATTATAATTTATATTTAAGGGAGAAATTTAAAATATTTAAATTTAATATATATAAATATTTAAAATTTTGGAAAAGAAAGAAAGAAAGAAATATATATAAATAAATAATAAAGAGTGGTTTAAGTGGTTTGGTGAAGATCTAGGGTTTTATAAATCCATGTATTTAATCAAATTGTCTTAGTATTTATTATATTTAACATCCTACATAAAATTAAATTCAAAAAATATGTAGGTGTAATTATATAATGATAAAAAAAATTACAATTGCAATTTTTGGATGGTCACATTACAATTTCTCATAAAAAAATTACAATATCTTTAATTTTTCAATTCTTGGTTCATTGCATTTCATGATCGTTGAAATTGCATTTTTATTTTACAGAATGTGAGTTATTCTCAATTATACTTGTTGAAATTCTAAAACTTGTAATTATCAAAATGCCGAAATTGCATTTTCCTACATAATAATTCTAAAGTTGAAATTGCAATTTTAATAATTCTTTACCTCTCTTAACCATGTTATGGCCTAGATGCCCATATTTAATTGAAAGTTGATTAGGTGAATTGAAAGTTGAATGGCTTGTGTTAAACAATACCAAGATGAAATAACAAATAGCAAATTATATTGAAGATGAAAAGAAGTTCATCATCATGGAATTTTGTGTTTTTCAAAGATGGGGTAATATGAACTATTGGATGCTTCATTTCATGTTTTGAATGTAAGTAAATTAGAAAAAGGTTTACTACTCTATTAAGCTTAATAAATGTAAACTCAATTTTATTGCAAAAAAACATTCATTACTTATGGATTTATTATTATTTTTTAAATATATCCAATTGAAAATTTTAAATCAATTTTAACTAATGGTATACTTTTAAAATCAATATTTCGAAAATAGAAAAACACCTAATGGCTCTATTTGAACAATGTAAACTATTTCCTAGAAATTTATCTATATTTTAAAGAAAATTAAGGATTCCAAAACCTCAAGAATAAGAGAGGGTTCCAAGACCAAACACTGGTGGATTGTTATTAAATCCTTTTACAAATTTTTTATTAAATCACTCAACTATTCCATTTGCTTATGGATGACAAGGGGAACACTTCCTATTTCTATCATAAATTTAGACGTAATAATATTTATACACTCATAATAACATGTTCTATGTTAGCCCTTCATTTTTAAGTAAGTGTTATGGAAAGTAGAAAGTCAAAAAAATCCTTGGGATGAGTAGAAAATATGTGGCAAGAAGATGAAGGAGATGTGGTACAAGTCATATGCCAATAATTGAGATGATATAATGCAATCAATGCATTGATCAAGGGTAGTGGAAAAACAAAATCATTAAATGATGTAATGTAATTCAAGTCAACAAAATCATTAAATGTTTTTTCAAAAACATAATCATAAAATATTTTGATAATTCTAATGACAAATATTTATTTTTTAAACAATCTCATAAAATAAACGATCCAAACCAAAATCATAAAATGTTTTGATAATTTAGATAATTTTTTTTTAATTAAGATAAACATCAATGATAATGTGATAATGTGAATGGTTTAAAAGTAATTAACATAAATATTAAATTCCATTAAAATATCATTTATAATTTAAAAAATACTAAAAAAATCCAAACAATAGACACTTTCATATGGAGTTACAAACTTTTACAATTCAGCCTACTCATATGGAGTTACAAACTTTTACAATTCAACCCAGTCATATGCCGTTAGTTTGGAACACAAGAATAAGTATATATTTCTTTTACAAATCAGCCTACTCATATGAAGTTACAAACTTTTACAATTCAATCGACTCATATAAAGTTAGTTTGGAGCAGAACAATAAGTATATATTTCAATTGAGAAGAGGTTATGCTTAATATAGATCCATTATATTAAGAAAACCTAATAACGACCTATATTAAATGCAATTGTGAAATTACTATCATGTTATCATGTCAGTACCATTTGTCAAAAACCCAAATTCATGGTATTATAAAATTGAAGTTTTCACAATTTATAACATCTACATTTTTTAAATTTGATAAATAAAAAATAAATTATCTAAAAATAAAATACATTTTTATTTTTGACATTAAAAGTTTCCAACCATGTTAATGTCAAAAGAGTTGTAACCAAAACTTGCATTGAGTTGGCAGAATAATCAAATAAGTCTATAGTTCTACACCTGAGTGAACCCTTTCTTAATATATTTTTACGGAAGAACACTACACTAGTACCATTTTACTCCCATTTACAAAACCTGTAAAGGTTGGCGGTAAAGATTCATCATGCTGGAAAATTGAGTCAGATGGTAACTACCTAAATTTGCATAGTCACGACAGCAAAGTGAGAGAGGTGTAAATACAAATCGTAATGACAGTGGTGTAAAATGCAAATAGTAATATCAGTGTCATTATTTAGACATGAAGTGGGGAGAAATCCCCCGCAAAAGTCTCCACAAAGAGAATTATATAACCTCTTACTCTCAATTTGGGCTTCTCATCATCATTTGAGGAGGCAGATTTTCATAAGATAGTAAGCAGCTCATCCATACAAATAGGATTTTATAGGCTTTAGGTCAGCCATGGCTGTGAATTAAACTCCATGCCAGTGACAAAAAAATATCGTGTGCTCCTATCTATGAATATGTTCGAACTCAAACGAGGGCGGGAAGCGGCAATGTCACTTGTATCTGGTAGTAAGGCGGAACAAAAAATTTCAAAATTCAAAATTCAAATGGGCGATACAGGAAAACGGTTTCATGGAAAACGACGTTAATATAGACATATGTAGATAGATTTAGGCCCATCTCCCTCTACAACATTTAATACAAGATCCTCAAAAAGATAATTGCAATCAAGTTATGGAAAATCATCCCTTCCATCGTCTCGATTAACCAAGGATGATTTGTCTTTTATTGTTTTGGAACCTTGAATTACCTTCAATTATGTAGGTTTCGATATCAGAGATTGCTACTGCAAAAAAGGTTTTTATATTTGAGATGGTGAATTTATTTAACAAAGAACCAGGTGCACTGGACTTGTGCCTTAAAGCTATATTTCATTCAACTAGCATTTTGAAGTTAGGGTATGCTTTGCACTCTGACCTGAAGCGTCTTTCTGATTCCTATGGAGAGCTGGAGTGTTTTCGCTACTGTGAAGCGCCTAAATTAGACCTTCAAAAGGTTTTTCCATCTGTTCCAGGGGGGCTTTCCGACCTTGCAAAGACTGTGCTGGGAAGTGCTTTAAACAAAAGTACTAGGATGAGTGACTGGAGGGAGCGTCCCTTGAGCAATAGTCAGGTACACTAAATATAAATCCATGCTACGGTATAAGTTGCACTACAAAGTATAAGAACCAGTACAAACCTCTAAAAACTGATAAAGTTTGAAATAAGAACATACAAACTACAAATTTAAAAGTTGCTACGAAATTTATATGGGAATGTTCAGATCAAGATTTTCAAGCATACAACAGACTCGCAGATATCTCCAGTAACTGAAATATGCAACCTCTTATAACTTGAAGAAGGCACAAAAATACCCATACCCCATGGGCTTGTACAAAATCCAGATACTAAACTAAATGGACGAGAATGATAGGAATTTGTAGGACGAGGAGTACCTGAAGTTCTAATTTACAGGAGGACGATTCAGCCGCTCCAGCTGCTCGCAATAGGATTCAGGTTCTAATTTGCAGAGGACAAGAACAATGTTTCAGCAGCTCCATCTATAGGAATTTGCAGGACGAGAATGAGGACCAGGTCTCTTGGCATTTTGCAATGGACTGCACTGCCTTGAATGCAGGTAGGTGGGCGTTGAACCTTGAGGATATGGCGGGGAGCGAGACTGTGTACGATGAGATCTCCAGGATATGGCTGCAGCTGGCTCATGATCAAGCTGCACGTTTTCGATGGGACTGTATGGATCTTCGTGTGGTACTACGTCAATAATTATAATACATTATTATAATTATAAAAACTAGTTGAATGATATTGCAATATTTCTCATTTATGCAATGACATGAAATGGATGATAATGTATGGTATGTTCTTATTTCATATTCCTTTATGGCATGTTCTTATTTCATATTTCTTTATGGCATGGATGAAAAGTTAATGTATTATTATATTTTATAATACCTTATTATAATTATAAGATTTAGTTGAAAGATATTGTAATATTTTTTATTTATGCATGATAGTATAAAGTAGTGTGATATTACATTTTTTTTGGGGATAACTAGAAGTAGAAGAAAGATTAATATTTTGTCTATATTTTGTACTTTCTTATGTAATTTGAAAAATTAAATGTATTATTATATTATATTTTATATTACGTTTATGTGATGAAATGAATTAGGTAAATTTAGGATAATGCATCACCATATTTCATATTTTGTTAATGGGATAGCAAGATGTAAAGGAAAGGTTAATGCCTTGTTTATAGTTCATAATTATTTTATGGGATACTATGAAAGGCTAATGTATTATTATATTTATACTACGTTTATATGATAATATAAACTGGTTGAAAGATAAGATACTGTTATGATATTTCTTGATGTTATAAAATGAACTAGATGAAAAGTTAACACATGCCTATATTTCACAGTTCACTTAGGGGATTGTAGGTTGTAAGATTAAAGACATAGCCTTCCTTTTTGTCAAATTGTACCCTTAGGGTTTCCGTTTGCAAGTGTTACTTATTTAAGATATATTTCAACTATGATAGAGACCCTTGCCAATTCACATATGGAATAATTGTTCCAGAAAAAATGCTTTGGAAAGCCAAAGAACTATAACTTAGGAGTAGACACTTATAGTATAAAAAAAAAAGGAAGAAGAAGAAGAAAAAAAAAAAAATCATTCACTCACTACGAGCATTAAATTGTCGAATAGAGATGGTATCAATAACGTAAAATTGTATTTTAAGAAAAATCTACTCGGAGAAACTTGGAACAAAGACCAACGATATTTTAAACCTTTTTCTACATAGCCATGATGAGAAAACAAGTGGATGGATATAATTGGTGGATTTGCTGAATGACGAAAAATTGATCAATTTTAAATGATAAGACACCAAGATGCTCAGATTGACGAGACTTTGACGGATTGTCGAGGAAGAGAAACCAACTTAAAATTTGAAAACGAGATATCAATGTGATTGGTATGATGATCTGAACTCAACGACATGCATTTTGCATTACGACAAAACCATTTATGAAAACTCATGACTACGAACTTGAAATTTAACCATGGTATCGAAATGGTCAAATGAAGGCAATGTTTCGTAAAAATAAGTATGGAGATGATTAGCATAATAAATAGAACGCAATGAAGCTAACCTTAGGTCATAATCAAACATGATAAAATGACAACTAGCCCTCGAGATGGAACTTGATGGGGTTAAGAAGACACTTTGTGCGACTTGATGAATCTGTCGAAGTGGTCCTATGACAACATAAACGAAGAGATAAGGGAAATACATGATAAGCTCATGGAGCTGAACATGATGATACTAATGACAAGAATAAGTGATATCGAAAATCTAGTTGGGACCGATAGTTATTGAATGTACTATCGAATTGATATTATACACAATTATGATTAGAACCATGTTGGAAAAAAAAAATAATGATTAGAACCACTTGTGCTTAATAAGGCCATGATTGTTGAAGAAAAATCGAAGGGAATGGAAAGAAGATGATAATAGTAAATTAAGATAAAGCTTAGTGTCGAAAGTACAAGAACAAAAATTAACTTCAGGATGAAGTTCTATTTAAGAGGGGGTGTATGTAATGCCCCTAGAATGACTGTGGACCTTAAGGGCACCTGTCAAGTGACCCGGCTGAACAACTTCGATATAGTGGTCTCTTGAGCCTTGTTATGTCTTAAATGATTGAGGAAAACCTAAAGATGTGAATGACGATAATAATTGATAAATGAATTAAGGAATTAAATTATATTGTGTGGGGTGGGATAATTGATTGATTACATCTTGCTTAATGATTAGCACGGATTGATCAAGTCAAGTGTAGTGGGACATTTATAGTCCTAGCTATGCAACTTGGGAGGACGCAGCTGAGATGCATCATAGATTTCCACATTTATTCTAAACTTCGGGACAAAGTTCTAAATAAGTAGGGGTGTATGTAGTGCCCCTAGACTACTGTAGACATTGAGGGCACCTGCTGAGTGACCTGACTGTTTGAAACATTAATAAAATAACCCTATGATTTTATTTTGAGTATATTTATGATTACGATTGATTGATATATGTGCATTTGGGTAGTTATTGTGAATGGACGATTTCATGTTGTTTAACAATTAACTTTGATATGAAAACTGTACATATGAATGGTGCTTAACGACTAGTTGTGCAATTGATTATGTGATTAGACGAATGAGTAACGATTGAGTAAACTATAGATGCTTAATGAAGCAACAGATTTATAAATCAAATTGTGATTATTGAGGACATTGCTACTAATTTACGTTTGTGAGAAATGTGTGTAGCGACAGGTGAAACGGTTCACCGACGGACACACAAAGGAATATGAAGGGTCGTAGAGTACGGGTAAATCACACACAGGGAGAGCGACGACGATGTCAACTTCTGACGGAATTCCACGCTTGAGCAGATAAGCACTGATTCGCTTGCTCTTAGTGAAAATGCTTGTTAAACTTAACTGCATAAAAACATATAAGTTTGCACCTAGAGAATTACTTAGAAATGCATTTGAGTACTTTAAGCATTTGCATATATCTAAACATAAACAATCATTGGAGAATGTTATGGAAAATTATCACATCGTCGATCTACTACATTGGAAGGCCACATTTTCCTTTTTTAGTGATTCAGAGCTTCTTTGCAATACAACAGTTTCCTCCTTCGATTGACATATTTTCTTGAGTTTAAACTTCACATTAGCTTGATTGTGCCTATTTCTTAATTAAGTTGGGTATTTATATGATGCTCCTATATCTGAAGTACGCGTATATGAGAGCAGCAGCAGTGACGATGATGATGACGATGCATCGATGACGATGATCTCGAGAAGAAGACTTGTCTAGCAGATCTGTGTCAAGAAATACCTTCCTAGTTAAGAGAGAGTGTTGATGTATATGTAACTTTGGAATGTATTTCATCTATGTATTTCATATATATATTTATTGTACCCTTATTAGAGATGTGCTATTCCTCTATAAGGAAGTGTCGTCATGTGGATTGACAAGTGTCGCAAGTGTGTGTACTTGACGATGGGTTATTAGACCACCATGTGTGGGGTCGGCCCTGAAATATATATTATATTGTGGATGTACCTAGCTAGACAATTCGGCCCCATAAGGTCACTGGGAAAATAGGTTTGTATAAGTAGAGATCAGGAGATCTCTATTTAGATCATTCGGAAAGTCATCGAGGTTTATCTTGATGACTTGGTAGCTAAATCTAAGAAAAGGGCCGAACACTGTGCACATCTACATGTTGTATTCATTTGATGTCGTAAGTACAACATTAGGTTGAACCCAAATAAATGCATCTTTGGTGTGGATATTCAAAGATTACTTGGTTTCATTGTATCCAAGTATAGGATTATGGCTTATTCCCTTAAGGTTGATGCAATATTATAGTTTCCCCCCCCTCCTCCCTGAAAACAATCCAACAACTTCAAATGCTACAAGGGAAATCAAACTTACTTAGAAGATTTATCACAAATTATGCCAAAATAGATAAATGTTTCATGTGTATTCTCAAAAAATATGCACCATTCATATGGGATGACCAAACTCAACACTCACTCGATGCATTGAAGAAAATCTTGATGTCAACCCTGATACTTAGTCCTCTGAACTATAGTATATATTTCTGCTATATTTGGAAGCTACCGAATCTAGTTTAGGGATGGTATTAGTACAAGAAGATGATTCATATCGGGAATATGTCATATACTATCTTGGTAAGGGCCTTGTTGTCCTTGAATTTAGGTATTCCTAGGTAGAGGAGTTTGCCTTAGCAGTGGTTCATGCTAATTAAATACTTGGGCATTATATATTTCCATGAAAAATAAAAATAGTGTCTAAAATGAACCCCATGCAACACATTTCGTCTCGTCGTATAATCAAGGGAAACTATACGAAATGGGTAGTAGTTTTGCAAGAATTTTATCTCGAATTCGTTAATGCTCGCATGGTAAGAATGTTTTGATGAATGTCTCCATCATGACTAGGCCAATGGAGCTATTAGGTAAATAGACCCATTTGGATGATTTCCTTGTATGTAGGGGAACATGTCTTGGATAATTGAAATCTACTATTCCTAAAACCCTCTTAACTATGTTGGAGGATGGGTCCTCATAATAATAAACTCTGGTTTTAAGTACTATCTATCTCTAAAACCCTAACCCTCTCTATCCCTTTGCTAATCTATACCTCCCATGCTACCTCCCTCCCTCTCATCACCCTTTCTATCCCCCTTTCCATAACAAACCACCTCTCTACCCCACCCCCCCACTCTCTCTCTAACCCCATCTCTCTCTCCGATTATCTTTAACCCCCCTCCTTTCTAAATCCCACACTCTCTCCCTCTCTCTCTTTAACCCCTCTCCTCCTCCTTGTTATTATACAAACTATCATCCCTAGAACACCTAGGCTGTGTGGACCAAGGGGCTAGTTACAGTAAGTGGGGAGGACATAGGTCCAATGTCACCATAACCTAACTCCTCATCTTCTTTGGTTAAGTCCTAAACCCATGGGAGAGTCCCTGATGGAGGAATAACACCTGTAAGCACCAACACACCTGGAAATACCATTCTACAATCATTATGGATAATATTAGTGCCTTGCATGGAGTCAACAATGGATAATAAAGACAAATAAGTAACATAAAAGGCGTAATTCAATATACCAATCAATGTCAATGAATATCACAAGTTCAACATACTTCACAATTCATACAATGCATCTACCTAATGCATACCAAGTATCTACCTGATACATATCATCATACATGATCCACCTGATCATACTGTGTATCCACCTGATACAAATACAAACTTAACCGAATATTTAGGGACACCTAAAATTGAAGTTATTGACATTTAGACACTGACCCATTATAATCCTCCCTTGACCCAACTTGAAGATCATGTCTTGATACAACTAGTTCGAGCTTCTCCTTTGGTGTATGTAATAATCTATTGATCCCTCAAAAACTCCCCAAGTTATGTGATGTGGGGCCCCACCTGAAATTTTGAGCTAAAGGCCACTGATCCAAGTGTTGTTACTCTTTAATGATTCAGTCTATACAACTACAATTTGGACGGAGTCCTTATAAGGTATGTTTTATCATACCATGTCTAATATTTCTCCTTTACAGGTTTTTTTATTTACATGCCATACACTTGGATATAGTAAACCCCCCCTGCCCTTACTGCCTATTCTTTCTGTACAAGCAATTCATCCTTGAAACGTTTGACAAAATATGAGTGAGAAAACTATCCCTGATTCCATAAGCTTAAATTCCACTTGATGAAAACCCTCAGTTTGTTTCACCCCTAAACCATCCAAGGAGTGAACCTAAAAGAAAAATAAGAAAAGACTTAGTTTTTTCGAAGAAGCATCCTTGGAAAAATAATTTTGGAAAAATAACTTTATACACCCATGTAACATATCGGAAATGGCATATGAAAAGCGGTGAAAAACGATGAAATGTTACATGGGTTATATCATATGGTATATCATACGTTTTGTGCGTCCAATCTTATTTGCAACATCATGTGACGAGAGCTTGCACAAAGTACGAAGCAAAGTTTGTGCACCCTCTTAAGACCAGTCACATATTATGATGGTGAGCTCGCACAAATCGCCTTTGCACTGGCCAATGTGTATATGATGAGCCCGCAATACTATGGTGCAACCATCAAATGTGTATCGTCGCATGTAGAGTCGAGCTTGCACATGGGAGAACGAGTTTAGTTTTGTGCACAGATCATGGTCTTGACTCTTGGCATTGCGGAGGGGCTGCACAACGTACCATTTTGTGCACCCTCCAAGGACTAGTCTCCAATCATAACCGCGAGCCCGCACAAAACGATACAATGTGACTCTGTGCACTATCAAACAACTTTTGGTTGAATGGTCGATGGAGCCCGCACATTGTTATGTAACATTGGTTGAATGGTCGATGGAGCCCGCACATCGTTATGTAACATTGGTTGAATGGTCGATGGAGCTCGCACGGTTGATGAGTCAATAACTCGATGCATGAAGTCGTTTTCTCACGCTCCTTTGGCTTCTGTCTCCATGAATACTGGTTGCTGGAATAGTGGAAACCTATTGGAACACAACCAGTATTCCAATGAATCAGATCCCTTTTTTGTTTCCACGAACACCAATGTCAAAGAATGCTTGCCTGCATGAATTTCAAACATAGTTGTAACAACAAGGGGACTAGGACTACTTAAGCGACTTGGTACAGGCTTCAAGGAAGTACAGTACTTAGCATGTACCAGTACTTGGTACATGCTAGTGTTACACAAGCAAGTTTGATACAAAAGAAAACATAGAAGATATAATGTGGTACGGCAAGAGAAAATAACATAATGTCGATCATGCATGGATTAACAAAAAAAAACATGCGATACTTTGAGGGGTGTGCTCAAGTGGAATGTGCATCCAAGGAGGATGCAAGTTAGTTATTCCAACTATGAGTCAAGTGCATGTGAGTAAAAATGTGCATGACAATGAGTGCACATGATGAGCATGGGGTAACTGTGCATGACATATGAAGTGCACTAAGGGAAGATGAAATATCAATGTGGAAGTTGAAGCGACAAAGATGTGCTCAAGTAGTCATATGGAAGTTAAAGAGTAGTTGAAGATGGATGAAGCGTAGGGGAAGCTGCACCATGAGTAAACATGAATAATAAAAAAATGGTTGTCATTTGAGAGGGGTTAGCTAGATGGTCTTGAGACATGGAAATTGAGAGAGTCTACCATGGACCTCAAACATAGTGGTAAGGCAAATGTTGTAAATGTGTATATATATTGTTATGTTTGAGTAATGAAAATGAGTAGAGAAATTCCCTTATTATAATTTGGTTTTGTATGCCCTCTAAAATTGTTTCAACTTTTATGTTTGTAGTGCTTTTCTATTTTCAACTTATATCTTTCGAAGCATTGTACTTAGTCTGCATAAATATGATTTCATAGAATTATGCCCATCAACTCTTTAGTTTGCTGTAATAATAACCAACTTCACAGATTTAGTTCATTTAATATATTGTTAGCACTCTAAAGTCTGAGCTAGTTCAATTAAAAAATTTGTAACTCAATCTTATTTTGATCCTATATTTGAAGAAGAAATA
This sequence comes from Larix kaempferi, assembly GCA_027924585.1. Lineage (NCBI taxonomy): Eukaryota > Viridiplantae > Streptophyta > Pinopsida > Pinales > Pinaceae > Larix > Larix kaempferi. Next base: position 8,796,560 of record BSBM01001073.1, read on the forward strand.
AATATATAAAAAATAAAATAATCTTATATCAAAATAACCTATTTTGACCACAAATTTATTAAGAATCTAATGTATGTCATATACCAAGTCCATGCATATAATGCATAATATATATATCCTGTCCCTTCAATGTTCAGACACGGTGTTCAAAAAAGCGAATTTGAATTTCAAATCTCAAATGCCTGCGCTCCACGAAAGTTACCAAAGGACGGTTCCTCACCAATTTCCTCCATTCTTCGCCATGGCAGAAGATCCATCAAGGATACCTCAGAAAACTCACCGTTGGGACTCGGTAGTTCAAATCTTGTGCATTGGAGGAGCACCTTCAGGGCTTGCAAGTTTCTTAGAAGGAAATGGGTGAAAGGATGCTGTTCTCTCCATACTAAGGCTAGTATGATGAAGGCAGTGAGCATTTTGCAACAGTTCATAAGATTTTTGGGGCGAGCATTGTCTGGAAATATTTGCTATATATTCTCATAATCTAGTGCTGCCAAACAGTTGTCACACATCCTACAAGGCACATGCTCAACTACGAGATCCAGTCTATGCCTGCTTAGGGCACATTTCCTCCTTGCACCAACTGGTATATAAACTAAATAGCCTCAGCGTATGCATTATTTGTTGTTATTTCCATAAATTGCTTCTGTTGGTATCTCCAGCTCTCAAGATATGTGTAATGCATTTTTTACAGGAGTTGGCAGGCCGAAATAACCTTCACGAGCGTGGGTGGCTAGCAGCATTTCATTCGGTGTTTCATCCATCTCCATGAATCATCCTGACATCACCACATTAGTTCCAGGTACATCTCTCTGCCATGTCATCCTATCTCCTAGTGCCACAAGGCATTCTTGTCTCATCAAATTCTCTGGCATTTTCTTAACAAAATTTCAGTCCCTAAACCAAATACTATCCAATTTCTAGTCTAGTCGGGTTTAGTGCATGGAATGTTCATAGAAACAACTGCAACATCTCATGGGAAATACCTGTGCACTTTGCCATCCTGCTTTCCCTTATATATTAACTCTAGATAGCACATGAATTCATTCAAATTTTATTATTCAGTGTAATTCTTTGTGTATGATCATGTTAATGCTCTCGGATATGGTTACAATCAAGAATTGTTATCTGTGTTCAATCCTTTCGTTCGCCTCCCTGTCTGTATATTCAAGAAACTAAGTATGTGAAATGCAGGAAGCAAGCCCTAGACCGATCTATCAAAAGATTGTGAAATGTGTCAGGGACCTAGATTTAAAGGTTGGAGGGTTAAGTCGATTATTTTATATATTTGAAGTGATTGTGTGTTAAGTACCAAGTGAATTGTGGTATTAAGGCCTGTGTAATACGTTTGTGGAGTGCATGCGATGTGCAGATGGTCATGGTCTGCAAATAACTGTTAAATTTCATGAACTTACTGTTTAAGTGAAAGACAAGAACCCTCAATAACTTTTTGGAATGTTTCCCTACTTGTCAACTCGGCGTTTTCATGTTCTTCCTTGTGAGATCCGCCCATTATTTTTGGGTTGTGATGCAGCAGTTGAGTGATGTGTTTTGGGCAGAAAACAATCAGTCTATTATGGTGATGGTGCGATATAGTTGGGAATTAATACCCCCTCGGTTCTCGATCGTAGATCTTGTGGTAGAATCTTCATAATATTTGAAGGTTGACCCTAGCGGAGAAAAACAGTTTGGTTAACTCCCTTGAGCGATCGCTCATTTATGTGACAACTCTTTTCTGCTCAACGCCTGCCTCTCACATTTTCTTGTTGAATCTTAGAGTCCATATGTACTTTAAGGGTTTAGTTGTCACCCTTGTCTCCTATGCCAAACTCCTGTTAAATATCCAAGCTGAACTGCTAATGAAATTCAATAATCCATATGGCTTGGAATGAAAATTTATGTTAATTACATACAAATTGTATTTATTAAAATGTTATGATAACACTGTATTTTGTCTTTCTCTTGATAAAAGAATATGAGTTTTGATTCTCACGAGGGTTGCATGGTTTATTATGGATACATATGGAAGTAGAGAATTTTGTATATGTTTAAAATGGAAGGTTGTGGAGTTTTTATATATATATGATTACCGATAATCTATTTATAGTTTATGTTTATTTACTTTTGATCAATGAAAATTACATATGGTTTTGGGTATATTTTTCTCATAAATCTAGATATGCAGATATATAGTGTGAGCATTGGTTTTTCATAGATATGGATACTTTGGGATTGTTGAAAAAGAAACAAATGTTAGAACTTATCGTAATTACTCATATATTTGTAGAGGTGTTTATGACATTGTTTATAGTTACAACAAATTGTTATGATAATTTCACAATGAATTATTGTGGCCACATTACATAAAATATGCTTAGAAATTTAATCTTCCATGTACCTTTGGGTATATAGGAAGTCTCTTATTTTCGCCTATACCCATGCTTCCATAAACTCTTCGATTATCTTACATTGCTATAGTACGTGCTAAGAATATCACTTTGCGGGGAGATCACTCTTAGGAATCATATAATATGACTAAGGATATGGTCTATGTCATTAGTTAGTATTTTGAAAGATTATAGATGAATAAACTACCTAAACACTTGAATATTATGCTGGCAAGAAGGTTGAAGAAACCCTAAATTTTGAATATATGTCAAATTAAAAGTTCAATTTATAATCGAAGAAGGATAGAATGATGGATAACATCAACCATTTAGTACAAAAGGAGAAGGATGAGAAGGTATAAGAAGGTCACCATAAAATAATTGTTGAATTTGAATATGTTATAACTCCATGGGATTTATATATGGGGTTGAATATATAGGTAATGTGGTTACATGAATATTTAATAGGGATAACCCTAATAGGGGACCCACAAGTACAATTGGGGATATTATATGGAGAGATAGGGAATATTATATAGAGAGATGTAGTTACAATCATTATAATTAAGGATTCTCTTAATGAATATAATGATTTTTCTCTCTCAGCATATCACAGTGTGCCAGTTTATTCTCCATGATTTTTGGATTCATTGTGTTAAGGAGGGGTTTATCGACGTTTCGGACCTATGATATGTAGTCCATCTTCATGATAGGTAAGAATATGGATTGCGTATCGTAGGTAGAAAAATCAGAGTCTGATTGTTTAAAACTTTGTTTCTTCCATCTCGATGGAGACCTTTTTACTCTTCTCTCAGTTTACAAGAAGTGGGAGGATAAACGAAAATTCAGAAGGAATAAATGGTGCTGGGAAAATAACATTAATGCCAAATCCATGGTAAGATGTAAAGATGATATCATAAAAACTTCAAGTTGTCTCTTGAAGAGGTTCCGTGGAAAGAATAATTACAATTTGCATTCCCTTGTTGCTACAATTCAACAAACTTGCAACATCTACCGGCTTGGTATAGAGGTAGACCATCATAAAAGAGAAATCCAATTTTTTTAGATATAGAGAAAATACACCAGGAATTTGAGAGGATGGAAGATGTATTGAACTATGAAATGCAGATGGGTGCTAAAATAATCACTGACACAAAGCGCATTGAACTATACATTGTGTTTGGACATAATTCTCATGTAACAAGAGAAAAGATTGGCATTCTATGTGTTGACACTAAGGTTTGAGAATGAGTAAATCCAAAAAGTTTGCTAAAATGTCCAAAAAAGGAAGAAATTATCACAAAGGAGGTTGAAGAAAAGGTTGACAATTAAAAAACAAGAGGAAAAAACCCACTTATGCAAAGTCCGAAAGCAAATTTGTGAAAATATTAAACCCCGATCAAGTTTCGGTGGCGGAGATGTCAAAAATCCCGATCAACGGCCGATATTGCTTCCCGCATCGCCAAAGTGATCGGCGGCAAATAGATGTGGGCGATAGCGGACTCAATACCGCCGGGACACGTGTCCAAACCTCATCCTTCCGCATATGTAATATAGCGGTAAAGGAAACCACCATAGCGCCGGGTGGAACCACCAAATATGGAAGTGCGGTGGGGTCAGTACACGTGGCAGGGTGGGACCTGATACGTGGCAGATAGAGCAAGCGTGGCGGGTTCATAGCACATGGCGTTATACTTTGTAGCAATCGGAGGGCCGATATAAACCTTAATCAAATCAACGGCCATTGTTTCATCCGCATCTAGGAAGGTGCACACTGGATATGAGGAAGAGCAGTCGCGGAGAATAAACCACTCGAACAGGTGTCAGCATGTGGATGATCCGCACAGAGAATAAACCGGAAAAGAAAACAACTTTTTGATCGCGGATACCACCAGATGGAATAAAGGGAGGCGAGATCTGACGATCCAAAACAAAGTCTCGAGATCAATGGCCAGATATGAACCGCATTCATAAAGGTGCAGGGAAGTTAATTCAAAAGTCTTATATAAAACAAAAGGGGCTCCACATAACGGCATTCTGCATGTGTCACTATCCCGAAGAGATCTGAAGACTGGTGGAGGTCTGCGATTGCGACAGAAGGCGAAAGGCGGGTACATACAGGTAGGGTCGTGTGACCTGTCCTACTTTTTTAAACAGAATTTTGTTTAAAGAAACGTTTAAATGGAGACTGTGCACGATATAGGCGTTTTTAAATCAAAAGAAGCCCTAGAGGATAGAGACGAAGACGTCTACGATACCCTAATTAGGTTTCCAATATCTGATATAAAAATTAGGTTGTGTGAATTGTTAAAGGAAGGGACAGACCCCCACAGAGTTCACCAGTCGTCTTTGATAGCCTTTTGCCCCGACCAAATCCCTTCTTTCCCAGAATTCGTATCATGGTGTGTCAAAAATTACTCCCGGGAAGAGAAAGTCGTTCTAAACAGCCAAAAAACCCGAGTCATTTGCGAAATAAAGCCAGCAGAGTTAATTAAAGCCCTAAAAGTAGATTGTTCCCAAACCCTTGACCCTGAGGTTTTCTCTGAAGTCTCCATTATTGAAAATTATCATCATGTTTCTCAAAATGATAGGGAAATGTTTTTGTCATCGTGTCTCAAGCCAGAGACCAGCATTTCGGAGGTCCCATACCCTATAGATGTCAATCTTTTTAATGAAAATACCTAGTTAGTTTTGACATTATTGACCGTAGTTCTAGGTTTGGATACTGATTTGTATGTAACCGAGTTTCAATTGAGTTTATTGTACAAAATGAGTACAGTCCAGTCAGGGATTGGTGAAAATCAAATCCCTCGACTTAATTTTGAAGCATTTTTAACAGAAAAGATTCATGACCAGATGGTCAATTTTCCCACTCTCAGACATTTCAGGTTTCAGGCCTTTTTGGTGAAAATGATTATGATAGCCAGTCAAGATGAGTTGCAGTTCCCAGAAATCATTTTCACGACTTTACTAGAAAATAACATGTTCAATTACATCAATTACATTCTTTCAGAGATTTATAGAATGATTTTTGGAAAAAATCTGCCTAGAGTAATACCGGAAATGCAGGCATCCATGCAATTGAGTACAGAATACGCAACAGGAGATTGGTTTTTGTCGAAATACAGTACAGTAATCAGATTATATGGGTTTAGACATAAACCCTATGTGTTACCAGCTTTTCTTACTTTAAGGGTTTTTGCCTTGGAATTCTTAAGACAAAAGTTGATTGTGGAAGATAACAATTTTTTGGTTCACAGACAAGCTACAAACATTAAATACCCATTCACATTTGGTCCGTTCACAATAAAGAATAAGAATGTTGTAGTGTATATAGAGAAGTTGTTGAAGGATATGAATTTTGAGTCAGATACGGCTATGGAGTATGACCCATTAAACATCATATCAAAACGAAGAACGGACCACCGTATCAAGGCCCCGAACCATCAGATTGTTGAAGGAATGTCGGATAGAGCCAATTGGCTAGAATATAAAGAAGAAATAATTCCGGATGCATCCGACAAAAAAATGGCATTGATTGACACAACAACAGGGACAGAAAGCGAAATAGATAGTGCATTGGTTGGATCTAAAAGACCCATACAGGACATAATGATCATTGAAGATGAAGAAACAAAAAGAGGAAAAAGATTGAAAATGAATGAACCACAAGAGTTAACAACAATTTCAGAAGAGGCTAAAACAACTAAAAAAGAAATACCAGAGGTTACAATTAAAGAGTATAACATTGAAGAAACCCCTGTAGAGGGTGATGTAAATAGACCCCAGAATATCATGCATGTGTTTGAAGAGCATAGTCGAAATAAACAGGAGTCCGCGAAACAAACCAGTCAATTGTTTCCGAAGGTTAGAAGTATATCTAATTCTGAGGTAAGCTTATTTACTAGCAGAAATATCAAGGAAAATTCCTTGAAATTTTCAGTTGTCACAAAAAATAAGATTTCAGAAATGAATATAGATTTGTCTAAAGTAATGCCCCGGATAAAATTTTGTTGCATAGACAAACTGGAGAAGTCATATATTCAGACTATTTGGAAGCCATATTAAGAGCAGACAAGTTGAAAAGTTCAGTGGATAAATTGAATAATCAATTGAGACAGGAGAAGGAAAAGAATAAGTCTCGACAGCAACAGATTAAAAAATTGCAAGTAGATTTGATAAATAAAGAAGGAGATGCAGCAACCAAACTGCTCAAAGAGAAAGACGATACGATCCAGATGTTGAGACGAAAATTAAAAATTCCAGACACTGTACTCATCCAAGGAGCAGAATTGACAATATTGGAAAAAGAAAAAGAAGAATTATCTAATGAAGTCAATGATGTTACTGCTAAAATGTTAAAGCTTTCTGATGAAAAAGATCGGTGGGAAAAATAGAAAATCATTTTAGAAGAACAGTTGGCAGAAGCGAGGAAAAGATTAGCAGGAAGTGGTCAGCAACAAGTACAAACAGACACAAAGGAAGATAAAACGGGAGTAGATGATATTTTACAGGCTATGTCCCAGGTAAGCTTAAGGGAAAATGAAATCAAAGAATTGAATGTTGAAATACAGAAGCTGACAGAAGAAAATGAAATCAAAAATAAAGAAATAAAAACCTTGCAAACAAAGAATCAGGAATTAAGTAATAATAATAAAGGATTAGCAGCTCATGTGACAGGGCAAGCTGCTATGCAAGGTTGTAAACACCTGGTGTGGGACCAAATTATAAAAGAAGTTGAGAAACTAAGACCATATCTGGATTACATAAGAGTCAAAGAAAAGGTGGTCAAAGATGCCTTCGAAAGTTGCAGAGCCGTCAGGGAAAGCTTAAATAAAAAGCCAAAAGACGTAGCCCAGAAAGCAATAACATTTTTAAACAGTCTAACTGAAGCAGACCTGATAGCCATGAATATAACGAACAGAATTTCAGTCATCACATGGGCCAGAAGGATCTTGGGGAAATACTCGCATGTTGAGAATGTTGAAGCTAAAGCTGGAGAAATACGGGGAGAAGTAGTAAAGTTCAAAAAGCAATTTGAAAAATTAGTAAACAAAGGGTTCCCTGCTTTTTGGAATGAAAAAAATGAATTAATTCCTCAGAATGATTATAAGAGATTGCTGTTTGATATAAGGATGGATCACAGAAAGTTCCAGCAGCTGGATCATATGCTTCCAGGGAAAATTTTAATGGAGAAAATATCAGAGGAGTTTGAAATTTTCAATATGCTAATCTCAACCTGTGGAAACCTTCTTCCTGTTTCTTATGCAGGTCATGTTGAAATGCGAGTCTTGGTGAAGGAAATGACCAACTATGACTTACCTGCGGCCGACCAGTGGACTTATGTGGAAAAATATGGAAGGACAAGATATTCTGTCCATTCATAGAGGCTTTCAAAACTCTCGCCAAGGGGCGAAAAGATGATATTCAAAATTTTTTCCAAGTGGCAAAAAGGATACTTTTATTTTAAATTTGTAATATTATTTGGAGACAGTTATCTATTGCTCAAAGACAGTTATCTTTTAAGTTAAAATATTTTCAGTTATTAGTTAAAAGAAGCAGTTATGTCAAGCTTCTTCCAAATTTTGTATAAGAACAATGGGAGTCATTGTTGAAGGGGTTGGAAATTTTTTGAGAGATAGTGTATGTTTGGAGATCTATTTTTTGATAAATAAAAGTAGTACAGTGAAAATACCCATCTTTTGAGACCAGAGATTCATGTGTTGATCAACTTTACAGTCCGTTTTTTCTTTATCTTTATATGTGCATGTTCACTTCCTTTGTTATATCTTCCATTATGTTTTTCTTCTATATTTAAATGAATGTCTGAAATAATTCGAGATTCATACTGGTTATGCCTCGTTTTATATCATTTAAATATTCACTATTTTCTCCAAAGTTGACAATGGATTCATCCTAAGTTAGATGCATGTTGTTGATGGAATGTCATTATTTCTTTCTGTACCACCTGAAAAAATCAAATTGACTGTAATATGATTGCTATCTTGCCTCTGTGGAAATCTGTTTGGTATAAATCTCTTACTGGTATATTGTATATTTGAAACTTTGACTCCATGCCCAATGTTTCTTGTTTTCCTTTTCAATCAGAAAATCCTTTTGAGAAAATTTGAGAGAACTTTTATATTTTTCAGTCCTTGTATATGTATTGTGAGAGAGCCCCCTCTGGTGGAAAAATGGCTGAGTTTTCCACCTAAAGCTTGGTTTGAAATAGGTTACCTTAGGTGTTATTCTTTTACAACCGAAATAAAATCTAAGTGCTAACACTATGTAATGGGAAGTTTTATTATGAGGTGAATGTGGAAGAAGACGCTGAGTTTTTAAAGCTCGTCATTTATAAACACCTATTCTCTCATGTTGACATGTCCAAAAGTTATTCATCTAACAAGTTAAATGATGGTCTCTATGGGATAGGCTATTATGAATCTTTAGGAAATGTGGACTTAAAGAGATTCTTATTATTTTTCTATTGGAAAGCTAGCGACTGCTAGCTTTCCTTGTAGCATAAGCATGTGTGCAGTCGCTAGAAGAAAAATTCTTATGCTACAAGTAAAGCTAGCAGTCGCTGGCTTTCCTTGATCTTTTGTCATGTGTTTATTTCAAAATAGAGCACATGGAACAAGCTCAAGGTATAAGCTAGCAACCACCAATCACCATGGACAAGATTTTTCTATTGGAAAGCTAGCGACTGCTAGCTTTCTTTCTAGCATAAGTATGTGTTATTATCCTAGAAGGAAATGCTTATGCTAGAAGGAAAGCTAGCAGTCGCTAGCTTTCCTTGATCTTGTGCCATGTGCTTATTTGAGAATAGATTACATGATACAAGTTCAAAGTATAAGCTAGCAACCACCAATCACCAAGCCCAGGGTTTTTCTATTGGAAAGCTAGCGACTACTAGCTTTCCTTCTAACATAAGCATGTGTGTCATGCTAAAAGGAAATGCATTTGCTAGAAGGAAAGGTAGCATTCGTTAAAAATAGAGTACATGGCACAAGCTCAAGGTATAAGCTAACAACCACCAATCACCATGGACAGGGTTTTTGTATTGGAAAGCTAGCGACTGTTAGCTTTCCTTCTTGCATAAGCATGTGTGTTTATGATAGAAGGAAATTCTTATGCTACAAGGAAAGATAGCAGTCGCTAGCTTTCTTTGATATGTTGCTAGCAGTCGCTGGCTTTCCTTGATCTTTTGTCATGTGTTTATTTCAAAATAGAGCACATGGCACAAGCTCAAGGTATAAGCTAGCAACCACCAATCACCATGGACAAGATTTTTCTATTGGAAAGCTAGCGACTGCTAGCTTTCTTTCTAGCATAAGTATGTGTTATTATCCTAGAAGGAAATGCTTATGCTAGAAGGAAAGCTAGCAGTCGCTAGCTTTCCTTGATCTTGTGCCATGTGCTTATTTGAAAATAGAGTACATGATACAAGTTCAAAGTATAAGCTAGCAACCACCAATCACCAAGCCCAGGGTTTTTCTATTGGAAAGCTAGCGACTGCTAGCTTTCCTTCTAACATAAGCATGTGTGTCATGCTAAAAGGAAATGCATTTGCTAGAAGGAAAGGTAGCATTCGTTAAAAATAGAGTACATGGCACAAGCTCAAGGTATAAGCTAACAATCACCAATCACCATGGACAGGGTTTTTGTATTGGAAAGCTAGCGACTGTTAGCTTTCCTTCTTGCATAAGCATGTGTGTTTATGATAGAAGGAAATTCTTATGCTACAAGGAAAGCTAGCAGTCGCTAGCTTTCTTTGATCTGTTGCTAGCAGTCGCTGGCTTTCCTTGATCTTTTGTCATGTGTTTATTTCAAAATAGAGCACATGGCACAAGCTCAAGGTATAAGCTAGCAACCACCAATCACCATGGACAAGATTTTTCTATTGGAAAGCTAGCGTCTGCTATCTTTCTTTCTAGCATAAGTATGTGTTATTATCCTAGAAGGAAATGCTTATGCTAGAAGGAAAGCTAGCAGTCGCTAGCTTTCCTTGATCTTGTGCCATGTGCTTATTTGAAAATAGAGTACATGATACAAGTTCAAAGTATAAGCTAGCAACCACCAATCACCAAGCCCAGGGTTTTTCTATTGGAAAGCTAGCGACTGCTAGCTTTCCTTCTAACATAAGAATGTGTGTCATGCTAAAAGGAAATGCATTTGCTAGAAGGAAAGGTAGCATTCGTTAAAAATAGAGTACATGGAACAAGCTCAAGGTATAAGCTAACAACCACCACTCACCATGGACAGGGTTTTTGTATTGGAAAGCTAGCGACTGTTCGCTTTCCTTCTTGCATAAGCATGTGTGTTTATGATAGAAGAAAATTCTTATGCTACAAGGAAAGCTAGCAGTCGCTAGCTTTCTTTGATCTGTTGCCATGTTCTTATTTCAAAATAGAGCACATGGCACAAGCTCAAAGTATAATCTAGCAACCACCAATCACCATGGACAGGATTTTTCTATTGGAAAGCTAGCGACTGCTAGCTTTCCTTCTAGCATAAGTATGTATGTGTTATTATCCTAGAAGGAAATTCTTATGATAGGAGGAAAGCTAGCAGTCGCTAGCTTTCCTTGATCTTGTGCCATGTGTTTATTTCAAAATAGAGCACATGGCGCAAGCTGAAGGTATAAGCTAGCAACCACCAATCACCACGGACAATGTTATCAATTGGAAAGCTAATGACTGCTAGCTTTCCTTCATGGCTAGAGTTTTTCTATTAGAAAGCTAGCAATTGTTATCTTTTCTTCTAGCATAAGCACATGTGTGCTTATGCTAGAAGGAAATGCTTATGCTAGAAAGAAAGTTAACAGTCGCTAGCTTTCCTTTATCTTGTGCCATGTGCTTCTTTCAAAATAGAGCACATGGCACAAGCTCAATGTATAAGCTAGCAACCACCAATCACCATGGCTAGGGTTTTTCTATTGGAAAGCTAGCAACTGATAACTTTCTTTCTAGCATAAGAATGTGTGGTTATGCCAGAAGGAAATGCTTATGCTAGCTTTTTTTGATCTTGTTCCGTGTTCTTCTTTCAAAATAGAGCACATGGCACAAGATCAACGTATAACCTATCAAACACCAATCACAATGCCCAGGGTTTTTTTATTGCAAAGCTAGCTTTCCAATAACATAAGCATGTGTGCTTATTCTATGTAATGGGAAGTTTTATTATGAGGTGAATGTGGAAGAAGACGCTGAGTTTTTAAAGCTTGTCATTTATAAACAATTAATCTCTCATGTTGACATGTCCAAAAGTTATTCATCTAACAAGTTAAATGATGGTCTCTATGATCTTTAGGAAATGTGAAATTAAAGAGATTCTTATTATTTTTCTATTGGAAAGCTAGCGACTGCTAGCTTTCCTTGTAGCATAAGCATGTGTGCAGTCGCTAGAAGAAAAATTCTTATGCTACAAGTAAAGCTAGCAGTCGCTGGCTTTCCTTGATCTTTTGCCATGTGTTTATTTCAAAATAGAGCACATGGCACAAGCTCAAGCTATAAGCTAGCAACCACCAATCACCATGGACAAGATTTTTCTATTGGAAAGCTAGCGACTGCTAGCTTTCTTTCTAGCATAAGTATGTGTTATTATCCTAGAAGGAAATGCTTATGCTAGAAGAAAAGATAGCAGTCGCTAGCTTTCCTTGATCTTGTGCCATGTGCTTATTTGAATAGAGTACATGATACAAGTTCAAAGTATAAGCTAGCAACCACCAATCACCATGCCCAGGGTTTTTTTATTGGAAAGCTAGCGACTGCTAGCTTTCCTTCTAACATAAGCATGTGTGTCATGCTAAAAGGAAATGCATTTGCTAGAAGGAAAGGTAGCATTCGTTAAAAATAGAGTACATGGCACAAGCTCAAGTTATAAGCTAACAAATACCAAATCATATACCAAAGCATGTGTTAAGAGTTATTCATAGTTTATTGAATGTTTTTTTGAGAAAATACTAAGTTTGTTATGTTTGGTGTACAGGTGTAAATGTTTGTTCAACATTTTCTATTGGAGACAAAGTAGATCTTTTACAACATGGAGTGAAGGTGGGTGAGGGCTCCATATTCAATACAGAGCTTGGGAATAAGGTTCATGGAAAGATTGTAAAGAAAGGATGCATAGTGGTTAGAATTGAGAAGGTGTTAAAAAATGATGCTCCTTTACCACATCCAACTGGATTTGAGGAAACACTAGGGGGTGCAATAGAATCTTATGAGATTTGGCTAGAAATAGATTTGAAACCTCATTGTGAAGATCAACCCATAAATATTCCACAATATAGGGCTGCAAGTATAATTTTCACAAAAGGGGACTATGTTGACCTCCTGGTTAATGGTCAAGTTATTGGGCTAGGAAAGGTTGAATCTACAGAAGTTGGAACTTATTATGGTGGAGGAAGGGTTGTTGCAGGTTATGTTATGGTTTTGATAATTGATGTCACTCAACCACATTTGATTGTGGAATATGTTGATGAAGGGGACACACATCCATGGAGGACTACAGATTTGAGGCACACCATAGGTAAATCAAATACCAAAGCATGTGTTAAGAATTATTCATAGTTTATTGAATGTTTTTTTGGGAAAATACTAAGTTTGTTATGTTTGGTGTACAGGTGCAAATGTTTGTTCAACATTTTCTATTGGAGACAAAGTAGATCTCTTACAACATGGAGTGAAGGTGGGTGAGGGCTCCATATTCAATACAGAGCTTGGGAATAAGGTTCATGGAAAGATTGTAAAGAAAGGATTGTAATGCCCACCTCAACACCTATGACTAATTTGATTATTTTAGACTTATGATTGACTAGATTATGTGAGACTTATGAATGATATGAATGATTAGACTATTGGAGACCTATGACAGATTTGACTATTCAGGGGACTGGTCTGAACTGACCTAGATTTATAAATATTTGGACCATGAATATGTGCTTTAAATTCTACATGTGAAATGAAAATTATTAGACAAATGATGGATACTCTCGGCTGACTGAGATACTGAAAAGAATGATAAAATTATTTTATAGTGCAGCGCTACTAATGTGCGCTTGAGTGTGTGCAGTGGTAGGTAAGACGACTTTGTAATGCCCCTAAAATGACTATGGACTTTAAGAGCACCTGTCGAGTGACCCGGCATACTAGACTTCAATAAAGTGGCCCTTCGAGTTAAGATGTGTCTTAATAAGGGAGAATCACCTGATGATGTGCATGACTATAGTTGATAAATAAATTAATGAATTGAATTATATGTGTGGACTGGGATAATTGATTAATCAGTTCTTGCTTAAATGCTTAGCCTTGATTGGTCAAGTCAAAGTATAGTAGGACAGCTACAGCCCTAGCTTTGTGACTTGGGATGACGCAACTGAGATGCGTCATAGATTTTCGCATTTATTCTGAACTTCGGGACGAAGTTCTAAATAAGTAGGGGTGTATGTAGTGCCCCTAGACTACTATAGACATTGAGGGCACTTTCTTAGTGACCTGACTGTTTGAAACATTAATAAAATAATCCTTTGATTTTATTTTGAGTATATTTATGATAGTGCCCCTAGACTACTATAGACATTGAGGGCACTTGCTTAGTGACCCGACTGTTTGAAACATTAATAAAATAATCCTTTGATTTTATTTTGAGTATATTTATGATTACGATTGATTGTAAATCAATAAAATAATGATTATGTTTGTGAGAAATGTGTGTAGCGACAGGTGAAACGGTTCACCGAAGGACACACAAAGGAATATGAAGGGTTTTAAAGTACGGGTAAATCACACACAGGGGGAGCGACGACGATGTCGACTTCCGACAAGAATACCACGCATGAGCAGATAAGCACTGATCCGCTTGCTCAAGAGGAATGCGTGAGGGCGTACGAGGTAGGCCACGACGGAGCTGGTCACATACGAGTTGAGGGGCGCGCAGTGAGAACGGACTCACTCCTCAGCGCCATTAGTCCCTAGATAGCATGTAGACGGAGGATGGATGGTAACGATTCCTAAAATCCCTACAAGAGTTCTCGCAAGTCAAAACGGAAAGATGGTGGCAGAAGGGCCCGACGATGCGGTACCCTATCAAGAAATGAAAGAATGGATGCAAGGACCCAACGATGCGGTACTATGCCAAGGAATGGAAACCATGGATGACTGGACCCGACGGAGTGGTGCCATGTCAGAGAATTAAAGTTAAGGAACCAGGAGCCCAACGGCGCGGCACCGTGATCCTAGTGAGTTTGATTGTTAAATTAAACTGCATAAAAACTTAGGAGAATAACTCTAGATTATTACTTAGCAAATGCATAAAAAAAAATAGTTTAGACATTTGCACATGAATAGTTGTTTTTGTTGAGCATTTAAAATAATAGAAATCATTATTTAGGAGCAAAATAGAATCCTAAGATTAGACACATAGTAACCTAAAAGCTAGGAGTTGATTAAAATATCTGGGGGACAAACTAGAGCAAACTTAGGGATGTAGGTGCACTTCCCAGAGAAACTGACACTTGGATGGGTGAGTGTTTTAATTAAATAAATAATTAAAAATATTTAATTATGCATGAAGCGACATGTGTCGCAGGAGATTTTCCTTTATAAGGAAGGCTTAGGGAATGGGTAAAGGGCCCACAATTTGGACGATTGTCGTAATTTTCGAATGCCTCAAAGACTTGCTGCTATCTAAGGGTTTGGCTAAGAAATCCTGGTGGGAAGGAAAACCCAAGCTGGATTTCTGAAAAACGTGTGTGAGCTCTACGACCCAAAGCTCGGGGGAGGCCATGCGACTGAAAGCATGAGCCTATGGTTGGGTGGCAGAGCTAACGGTTGCTTCACCTATGGTTAAACGAGCTTTGCTGGTTATGGTTATGGTTTGTTTTAATTTGCTAGTTTATTTATCCAGTCGTTATGCTTTCTAATCTCTTTTGTATCAAGTGGTTGAGTTTCAGGTTAAACAGGAAAGACCCTAGAGGAGGGGCCCTACATTTGGTATCAGATCCGGTTGAGCCTTGAGTGCACCGGACTCATATTATACAGGGGTTGTCAGTATCTTCGTCAAGGTGGATCAGATGGCGAACGAATTGCTGTTACAACGATCTTCGAACTTCTCAACTTCATGCTTCCTCGCCGAATCAGGTTCAATATCTTTCGGTACTATGCTAAGTAGTACATAATTTTTTTTTTTTTTTTTCGAATGATTCATAGGTCGTGGTAAATTTTGAATACTTCATAGGATGCAGGCTTGAAGGATTGGATTATTTTATATATATGGAGTAATATTAAAATACACAGGTTGCGAATTCATTTTTAGATGCTTGGATGATTGTATATATTGTTGACTGAGTTTTTATTTGAAACATGATCGCTGTGTATGATCCGTGATAAAATATTTGTTGATAAAACGCTAGTTCCAGTCCTTTCTGTTATTGTATTGAAATCGTGATTCAGGAAAAACTCTGCCTTCATATAAATTGTTGAAATCATGCTGGGATTTAGATCAAGATGGTGATCTCTGCCGTTTCCTTTTGTTGATGAAAAACGCTATTGATTTCAGCGTAGGATCCGTAGAAGGCTTTGTTTTCAATTAGGATATGCGTTTCCTCATAGCATTTTACTTTTTTTTCAAAACCCTCTTTGCTCTGTTTTCAATTTGGAAAGGCTTTTCCAATATCCACAATTGATGGAATTTGTTAGTGTTTCTAGAATCTCTGTGCATCTAGTTTCGATTGGCAGACTCGCAAGTCGCCCTCTCCTTTTATTCTCTGTACACCCAAGCATGGCATTTCCAGTTTTACTTTTTAAACGATTTGAATCCAATTAACATCTCTGTTTTATAACATGGATTGGAGTCCCCGGATCTACGACGCATATTTTAATTCGAACCATTAAAATCCCTGATCGGCGTTTTCCAAGAATTGATTTGGATTGTATTTGATCCATTTTACAATCCGTAGATCGGTGTTGCTCTTCATAATTCCAATTTTTTTTTAATTGATCGTTGTACACCTAATTGGATATGAATGGATCCATCAATTCCATTCGCTATCTCCCTTTTGTTTCTGGAATTTGAGACTTTGTCGAATGGCGTATTGTTCCTAAAATTCTCCAAGTTTCAAATTGTGTATTATAAATTTAAGATCCACAATCGAATGGCGTATGGTTCTTTAAAAATCTCTACATTTTCCTTGAATGAAGTTTAGACTCTATTTCATTACGTTCGGAATTTATATTTCGGTGTGAGCATATTGTTTATTTAAAATCCTCTCTGTATTTGTAGTGCCCCTAGACTACTATAGACATTGAGGGCACCTGCTGAGTCACCGACTATTTGAAACATTAATATAATAACCCTATGATTTTATTTTGAGTATATTTATGATTACGATTGATTGATATATGTGCTTTTGGGTAGTTATTGTGAATGGACGATTTTATGTTTAACGATTAACTTTGATATGAAAATTGTACATATGGATAATGCTTAACGACTAGCTATACGGTGATTATGTATTTGTCGACGAAATATATATTTGATTAGAAGTTTGAATAAATCATAAATGTTTAACAATACTAGATTTAGAAATCAGATGATGATTATTGAGGACAGTTCTACTAATAAATTGTTGTGAAAAGTGTGTGTAGAAAAAAGTGAGACGGTTCACCAACGGACACACAAAGGAACATGAAGGGTCGTAGAGTACGGGTAAATCACACACAGGGAGAGCGACGACGATGTCGACTTTCGACGGAATACCACGCTTGAGCAGATAAGCACTGATCCGCTTGCTCAAGAGGAAAGCGTGAGGGCGTACGAGGTGGGCCACGACAGAGCTGGTCACGTACGAGTTGAGGGGCGCGCAGTGAGAACGGACTCACTCCTCAGCGCCAATAGTCCCTAGATAGCGTGTAGATGGAGGATGGAAGGTAACGGCTCCTGAAATCCCTACATGAAGTTCCCGCAAGTCAAAATGGAAGGATGACGGTAGAAGGGCCCGACGGTGCGGTACCCTGCCAAGAACGGAAAGAGTGAATGCAAGGACCCAACGATGTGGTGCCTTGCCGAGGAATGGAAACTATGGATGACTGAACTCGACGGAGTGGTGCCATGTCAGAGAAATTAAATTAAGGAACTAGGAGCCCAACGGCGCGGCACCGTGATCCTAGTGAGTTTGATTGTTAAATTTAACTGCATAAAAACTTATGAGAATAACTCTAGATTATTACTTAGCAAATGCATAAAAATAATTTAGGCATTTGCACATGAATAGTTATTTTTGTTGAGCATTTAAAATAATAGAAATCATTATTTAGGAGCAAAATAGAATCCTAAGATTAGACACCTACTCAACTAAAAGCTAGGAGTTAATTAAAATATCTGGGGGACAAACTAGAGCAAACTTAGGGGTGTTGGTGCACTTCCCAGAGAAACTGACACTTGGATGGGTGAGTGTTTTAATTAAATAATTAATTAAAAATATGTAATTATGCATGAAGCAACATGTGTCGCATGAGATTTTCCTTTATAAGGAAGGCTTGGGGAATGGGTAAAGGGCCCATAATTTGGATGATTGTCGTAATTTTCAAATGCCTCAAAGACTTGCTGCTATCTAAGGGTTTGGCTTAGAAATCCTGGTGGGAAGGGAAGCCCAAGCTGAATTTCTGAACTACTTGTGTGAGCTCTACGACCCAAATCTCGGGGGAGGCCATGCGACTGAAAGCATGAGCCTATGGTTGGGTGGCGAAGCTAACGGTTGCTTCGCCAATGGTTAAACGAGCTTTGCTGGAGGGATCCTACGGAAGATGAAGGCGACAATGGACCAACCGGATCGGGTTGAAAGGTTAAAGTTTTGCTTATTTTTGTTAAGTTATTCATGCTTTTTATTTTATTTTTCCAATAACTATGATGGCTAATTTGTTTGTATGAAGTTTTTAAAGTTTCAGGTTCAGTTCAAGGGGACCCTAAAGGAGGGGTCCTACATTTGGTATCAGAGCGGGTCGAGCCTTGAGGGCACCGGACTTAATTTTTTTTCAAGGGTGCGTCGGTGACCGTGGTGAATGCCGGTGGAATTGGAGCTGCAACAATCGACGAATATCACCTTCCCACCAGAGCAGCTATTCTACAGGTTCTTATTGAGTAGAACATTTTATATTTTTTTCTTTCTTTCTTTCTGATATCGATAAATCATTTCTGAGATTTATGAAGTCTATCTCTGTATCATTGAATTAAGTTAGAATTCTGTATCTATCTAGAAATGATTCAGATCTATTTTATTTATTTATTTTCTCTGTGTTATATTCTTAATCTCTGAATATATCATAGACGCGGCGATCACATTGAAATGAGTTAAAACTCTATATATACCCAGAATGAATCGAATCTATTTTGTTTATATTACTTCACTGTCAGAAAAAAATCTGTCTCTCTGAATATGATTTCTGTTTGGCAATATCCTTTATCGATTTTCTGTTACAGAGTAATGCGATCTATCAAAGATTTCAGATCGACGAATTCCTTTCAGTTGTTTAGGTTTTTTTTTTTTTTAATTGGCTACAGCAAAACACTGAAAGATTTTATCTTTTTTTTTTTTAACTATTTAAAAATCCTTTCAAGGATCATAGAAAATACTACGGATCGTACTTCTCTTGTGTTTGCAAATTAATTTATCGGATCATGGAGGGACACTGTAGGTTGCACTCCTTTTGCGTATATATGATGTTGTATCAATCACTGAAATTGACTTTATTAGAACTTCTCTGTCTTCACATAGATCTACGATCTACTTCCATCTCTTACTCAATTCGAATTCCTATCTCTAGAACATGTTCCAATATGTGTAACCGAGATGAATGTAAATTTTATGAACTATGTATTTTACCCTCCAGGTCAGAAATGAATCCGTAACTATTTTACCCTCCAGGTCAAATTCAATTTATGTTTCAATCTCTGACAATGAGATGGTCATGTGACATCTGTATCCCACTCTCCAGCGTAGATTGAGATCTATAATCCTTGTTCAAATTAAATTTTAGATCTGAAATCCTTGTTCGAATTAAATTTTAGATCTGAAATTCTAATTCCTGAATGTATACAAATCTCTGAGTGATTTCGTAGTTGAATCCTGAAGTATCAACGTTTGATCGTTGTTTTAACTAAATCTGGAGCTTTAAATTTAAACCTGTCTACAATTTGATATGTGTCATGAATTAGTCACCAATCCATGCTAATTTCCCGACTGTGTAGTCCCATGTCCTTGTGCATCTTCGGTTGAAGTCTTGAGTTCGACCTTGGTTTGATACACCAGATCGCGCATCTTCAGTATAACTGGGCGAATTGGATTCAAAGGATCTGATTAGATCCCTAAAACTCTGACTTGTTACACCTTCAGATTCCAGCCTATATTTATTACCAAAGGCGTATTCAATCTCTACAATATAGAATTCCGAATCCAAATATGGCGTTGTTGATCTCAAACTTATAGCATTTCGAATTTAAAAGTCTCTGCGTTTTAATTTGGGATTTGATTGGCATCTTCGATTTCATAGCCAGAAGCGTATTCTGATCCATTTTTTTAAAATCTCTGTATTTGATTTAAATTTTGAATGGCATCTTTTTCTTTAGCTTCCATGAATCAGGGTCAGAGATTTCTATCTGAGTTACTCACTGAATTTTTGGGAATTTGAGAATCCCATTGGAATGTACAAGGCTATTACATATATATTAAAAAGGAAGCGAGGAACATAAAACGTATATTTAAAAGATTAGATATTTCATGGAGGATACGACTCTCTTTGGAGAGGTCGTTGGAGGTATTTTGTTTGATTACGAAGGAGCGCCGATCTCTGCATGAAGTTATCATGTCATTCGAGCTCTACAGTATTTTATTTAATAGAGTATCAAATCAACCGATCTTTGCATTAGGATATTTAATAGAGAATCATATTATCGAATCTCTGCATTAATTTATTTAATAGAGAATTAGATCAGTGGATCAGGGAATTTAGTTATTTAATAGATCCATCGTATCTTTTGAGGGGGGCACGGAGTGAAGGTCTGTGGATTTTTGTTGGTTTCTTTTTGAGCAATCGATCTGCGAAGGGATGGCTCCTCATAAGCCGATCTATTGCGATTGAATTTGAATGAAGTTATATATTGATACCCGGTGGAGTAGATATGAGCAGACTGCATGTTTTCTCTTTGGTTATTATAAATATTTATGCTGTCATAGTATAGGTGCAGGGAATGGTTCATTCGGGGTGTTTCTTTTTGATTGAATATCAATATGTAGTAATAGTTTGTTAGAGGAATTTCGTTGCGGTTAAGTATAAAAAAAAGAAGAAAAAGAAACATAAGATCTATTCCGTGTTGAATATTATATCAGGATTTACAAACCTTCGGTTCCGATTTTGCATCGGTTATTATAAGTTTGTTTGCACATAATAAAAACAGATCTATTTCTCAATCTTGAGACCTCAGGATTTCCATCCGCGTTGAATATTATAACCCTGTGTGTATAATTATTGTTAAGATTTAATATGCTAAGACATAAAATAGCAACATTACATTCCATTTCACAATAATAGCATATATAGGATCACTGAAGAAACAACAAGCACAGCATAAACACAAGAGACAGAGATTTATCCTGGGAAACCCTCATGGGGTAGAAAACCCAGCAAAGCTTCCTCAATATAGATGACCAGCAATATACAAAGATGAAACCCTGAGACATGATCTCCTCCTCCACAATAGCAGACCTCTCCTCCACAAGTGCGCTATCCTCAAGTGAGTGAGTGTATCAAATGAGGAACACACCTCCTCTATTTATACACTACTCTGATATGTATTTTACACAAGTACATGTAGGCTCGTATTTAACCATTAGGTTAAATACCCCATTATAACTGACTGGGCCGACCCCCACATGGTGGGTCTAATAACCCTAGTTACCACACCCAACTCGGAGGAATAAACATCTCCGGATTTATAGTATAATCACATCAGAGGTATGGAACATCTCCGGAATAAATAATATACAAATATAATATTCTTTGAAGTTACGATATTTCAACACTCCCCCTTAACGAGAAGGATATTATAACAGTATCTGCACGAGCAAGGAGTCATCAACATCATACATGATACATCTATAAATCATTGGAAGCTTTCTCAACATCATCAGTAACTCAAGCAGTTACTGGAACATCTTCAATACTGGAACATCAACATCTTCAGTACTGAGTCTTTATCTTCTGCAGCACTCGAACAACTACAACAACATCAACATCTGGATCCTCATGATCATCAGTATCATCATCTCACGATCATTAGCATCATCATCACACGATCATCAGCATCGTCATCACACGATCATCAGCATCGTCATCACACGATCATCAGCATCGTCATCTCACGATCATCAGCATCGTCATCACACGATCGTCAGCATCATCATGAACACAGGTATCCATAACAATACAAGTATCCACATCATTAGTACAAGTATTCATGCCAATACAAGTATACATATCATCAATACAAGTATCCATACTGATACAAGTAATCATGTCATCAATACATGTATCCTACCGATACAAGTAACCACATCATCAATACAAGTATCCATACCGATACAAGTAACCACGTCATCAATACTAGTATCCTACCGATACAAGTAACCACATCATCAATACAAGTATCCTACCGATACAAGTAACCACATCATTAATACAAGTATCCTACCGATACAAGTAACCACAAAAAAAAAAAAAAAATCACTTTCTCGGAGACCATTCGTCTACGGATCAATTCAGGGACCAAAGTCCGGGGATGATACAATCCCCACTTCTCGGAGACCACACATCTACTGATCAATTCAGGGAACGAAGTCCGAGGATGATACAATCCCCACTTCTCGGAGACCACACGTCTACGGATCAATTCAGGGACCAAAGTCCGGGGATGATACAATCCCCACTTCTCAGAGACCACACGTCTACGGATCAATTCAGGGACCGAAGTCCAGGGATGATACAATCCCCACTTCTCGGAGACCACACGTCTACGGATCAATTCAGGGACCGAAGTCCGGGGATGATACAATCCCCACTTCTCGGAGACCACACATCTACAAATCAATTCAGGGACCGAAGTCCGGGGATGATACAATCCCCACTTCTCGGAGACCACACATCTACGGATCAATTCAGGGACCAAAGTCTAGGGATGATACAATCCCCACTTCTCCGAGACCACACGTCTATGGATCAATTCAGGGACCGAAGTCCGGGGATGATACAATCCCCACTTCTCGGAGACCATACGTCTACGGCTCTCTTTAGGACTGAAAGTCCAGGGATGATCCAATCCCCTCAACTGTCCACTAAGGACTTCATTCTCGGAGACCTCACGTCTACGGCTCTCTTTAGGACTGAAAGTCCAGGGATGATCCAATCCCCTCAACTGTCCACTAAGGACTTCATTCTCGGAGACCTCACGTCTACGGCTCTCTTTAGGACTGAAAGTCCAGGGATGATCCAATCCCCTCAACTATCCGCTAAGGACTTCATTCTCGGAGACCTTACGTCTACGGCTCTCTTTAGGACCGAAAGTCCAGGGATGATCCAATCCCCTCAACTGTCCACTAAGGACTTCATTCTCGGAGACCTCACGTCTACGGCTCTCTTTAGGACTGAAAGTCCAGGGATGATCCAATCCCCTCAACAGTCCACTAAGGACTTCATTCTCGGAGACCTCACGTCTACGGCTCAATTCAGGGACCAAGGTCTAGGGATGATACAATCCCTATCTGTCCACTAAGGACTTCATTTTCGGAGACCATACGTCTATGGATCAATTCAGGAACTGAAGTCCAGGGATGATACAATCCCTCTTCTTTCTCGGAGACACCTGTCTACGGCTCACTTTAGAACAAGTGTTCAAGGATGATACAATCCTCACATGTATTCTCATCAATACAAGTACAAGTATCCTCAACCATACAAGTACATTAATCAATACATGTATCATCAAAGGTATGTATTCTTACCAATACATCTTATCATCAAAAGCATGTATTCTCACCAATACATCTATCATCAAAAGCATGTATTCTTACTAATACATATAACATCAAAAGCATGTATAAGTAAAACTAAGTATTCTAAGTATACGAGTCCTAAATCTAAATATTTCTAAGTATCTAGGTGTAGAGAACAGGTTACCTCATCATCGACCTTGTTGTTCGATGAGACAATCTTCATCATCAGTGACTATACTACTCCCCCTTTCGAGGAGGGTCCTTTTGAGCTACACCAAGCTTGTCTCAAAAGTATTCAAATTTCACTCGAGACAGAGGCTTGGTTAGTATGTTGGTAACTTCTTCACTTGAGGTAGAGGTTTGGTTAGTACATCGGTAACCTGTTACAAATTCAAACTTTATAGTTCCTTTCTGTGTCATATCTTGTTAGATCCCTATGATCTTTGACTTATCATGGAACACTGGATTCTATGTCATCTTGATACAACTCTATTTGTCACATAGGATCACAGTTGGTTCTATCTCTAAGTCAAGCAATCCTGAAGCCAAACTTCTTCACAACTAGCAGAGCAAGCAGCCATATATTCTGCTTGTGCTGAGAGCCACACTAGACTGCTTCCAGTTAAACCACAAGATCATGGCTAATCCCAGACAATAACATCCTCTCGATGTGTTCTTCCTGTCTGATACACTTCCTGCCCAATCATAATCTGAATAACCATCTGAATTCATGATCTTCAAGATAGCATAGATAAAATTCTATCGTGTCCTTTATGTGCCTCATCACATGCTTTGCAACTATCAGGTGAACACATCTAGTTTCCACTAGATACTGACTCAAGGTGTTCACAACAAAGCATATATCTAATCTAGTATATGTTAGATACATCAATGACCCAATAATTTAACTGTACAGAGTTATATCCACTAACTCTGATGAGTTATCCCCTAACAGCTTCAAGTTGGAATCCATAAGAGTGGCCATTCCAACACCTCAAGTCATATTTCTCATCATACTTTCCCTGGTTGAGAAATATTTCTTCTGATCCTTGCCATACTTCCAGACCTAGGAAGTAAAGCATCAATTTGAGATCTTTCATTTTCATTTCTGCATTGAATGATCTTCTGCATATCTATTTGTGCCATCTCTCGTTAGATGGGTCTACTGATATGAACCTCAATATCATTCGAACTCTGTGGTGAGTTCCTTCTTGCATCCATGTCATATGTGTATAGAAATCATATTCAACCTTGTAGCAAAGGTTGAGATCCACATCACCCATGGTGATCATTAAGCTTATCAATTTATTATCGATCCTAGGTACCTATACAGAACCTGATTCACACTTCTTCTTTAATTACACCATACTTGAAGCAAACATATTGTCATGATTCTCTTCCCCTTTCTAAGAGAATCTTCTAGCCATGAGCCTTCTATATTTTGTTTGATTTGTAAATCTTCTTGTTTGAACATCCACCACTTGTACGGTGTCCATCATTCTTCATGACCTTTCCTACAAATCAAAATTAAGTACATGATTAGTAATACTTCATAATCATCAAATCATATTGACATGATAACCTATTATGCATACAGATATCATTTACATAGTGATGCAACTATTTTGACCAATACTTTGGCACAACACTTTCCCATATCCTGTATGCATACAGTGGCTATCTAGATGCCTTCCATCTCTACCAGAACATACTATCGAGAGTGTGCACAACTCTTAGCATGTCAGCAAAGAGGTTTCATTCTAGACAAGCAACAATGGAATGTTTGTCCAACTTACAAATCATATGCATATTAGTAGTATACTGTTCAATGTTCTATGAATATTTACACTCAGCATGATATATTATAGGAATAAAAATATGCATACAATCTATTACAAGCAATATCATTTACTATTTCAAATAACAACTCAAATACTTATCTTTTATGTTTGTGTGGTTGCCTCTCGCTTGATCTTCTGTATGTATTTTGAACTTCTATTCATTCTGTACCACTGTGCATGCTCAAATGTGCACTAGTGTCATCATCATGATCTCATACACAAACATACATTCATTAGTATAATCTCAATGTTATCAAAACATTATAGTTCTAAATAATCTTGAAAATGTATAATCATGATTATAGATAATATTCAAGGTTTCAAGGAAGTCTTCCTTTACTTATGCATATTCTTGTTTGATCTAGTTAGTTAAATAATCAACCAAGATAAGAGACATGATATGCATAAACCCTTGATTACTAACTTTATGAATAAGGATAACCAATCATACCAAGTATACTTATATAAGGGATCCTAATCACAAGGTAAGATTCTAACATGACATAGGAAAACATACCTGGATTAGTATACCTGCTTAGTTATGTGCAACATACCTAAACAATCTCTTCATTGATTTAGAGATCCTGAGCTAGAACCTACATGTCTCATAGGTTAAGCATAATATAACAAGTTCATACATACCTCGTAAGTAGAACAAAGATTATGGATGAGTCTTTGTATTCATGTGGTCATGGTCATGGAACTTGATTTGTCTTTTGTGATGTACCTGTATCTTGTTAGCAGACAACATCAACCTCACACAACACCATAATGCATTAGTACAATCATATAGCCCTAATCAATGAATGTCTTCGATCATTCACATGCATTCATACTGTTACTAGGGTGATAAGACAATTCTAACATTAATCAAGATTGTACTAATAAATAACATGAAGACAAAACACATTATGAACTTAATCAAGAATCAGATTTCAAGACATACCTGAACCTCCTTAAGTCATACCTGTCGAGACTTCTTGTAGTCTTCTTATGTAAGGCCTTAGCCTCAACTCCCCTTGAAACTTGATCTGGAGCTTGATTAGGGTTTTCTAGAGAAACCCTAAAAATTCAATCTTTGACTTTCACACTTCTGAATGGATGAAACAATATGTCTTGCTGAGCTGATCAAACTAGCATACTTCAATTCTCGGAATTTCCAAAATTTGACCCCTCAAAATTGCCTTTGAAACTTCTGGATCTTCTGGATAGGATCCCGAACTAGGGTTTGATGAAGCCCACCCTTCTTCCCAAACAAAAGGTTCGATCCAATGCTCTAAACTCTTATTTTTCTTAGGAGTTTCCAGCCGTGGTTACAGACTTCAAAAATTCCAACTTTTGTTGAAGCCCTAATTTTCCATCTTTCCGATCAAAATCCCGAACTGGGGTTTGATCAAGCCCGGTCTTCCACCCAACCAAAAAATTCGATCTTGGTCTCTAAATTTCGATTTTCCTGAGTAGCATTCAGCTGTGGACTCTGATTCCAAAAATTCTAACTTTCTCCGAAACCCTAAATTCCGGAAGCCATGAATAAAGGTGCTCGAAAAATAATTCTGTTTTGACAGAAATATGCACCTGATTGTTTCTACTATAACTCTGAAATTTTTGCTCCACAGGGTCTGAAACCCTTTTTTTGCAGTAGCCTGGCCTGTCATCTTTCCATCCTGATAGGTCTGACCTCAATTGGATTTTCTGAGAGAGAGTTATGCCAAGTGTCGCAACGTGACCTGTTTATGGGATAAAACAATAGAGCGAACTTGTACGGCGTGCCACGTGTCACCGTTTGAACTTCGGCCTCTGAAAACTTTTCTTGAGATAGCGCGCCCTGTTATCTTTCCATATTGATAGGTCTGACCTCAATTGGACTCTCTGAGAGAGAGTTATGCCAAGTGTCGCAACATGACCTGTTTATGGGATAAAACAGGAGAGCGAACTTGTACGGAGTGCCACGTGTCACTGGTTCATCTTCGGCCTCTGAAAAAGTTTCCTGAGATATTACAGTCTGTGTACTACCTGTCACTTTTTACGAAATTTCATTTGGAGATTCCTAGCCCAAGTTATGACCTTTTTTCCAAGGTTACCGGATTTTGACTGAGATCTGGAAGAGGCAGAAACCCTAACTTGTACTGATCATAACTCATAAAGTACAACGAATATGAGGGTTCCCTTTGGACACAAGGTACCTGGGGATGTTATCTTCTACCTGTAAAATTTTCAGACCCTGAACCTTCGCAGAAATGGATTTATAGCGAAAGTTCCACGAAGACTGGTTTTTGCTATGTAAAACCCTAACCTTCAAATTATCGTAAGTAAAGCAAGTGTCGTAAGTGCCATACCTTGTCTTCCTTCAGGTTAGCTCTGATACCATGTTAAGATTTAATATGCTAAGACAGAAAATAGCAGCATTACATTCCATTTCACAATAATAGCATATATAGGATCACTGAAGAAACAACAAGCACAACATAAACACAAGAGACAGAGATTTATCCTGGGAAACCCTCATGGGGTAGAAAACCCAGCAAAGCTTCCTCAATATAGATGACCAGCAATATACAAAGATGAAACCCTGAGACATGATCTCCTCCTCCACAATAGCAGACCTCTCCTCCACAAGTGCGTTATCCTCAAGTGAGTGAGTGTATCAAATGAGGAACACACCTCCTCTATTTATACACTACTCTGATATGTATTTTACACAAGTACATGTAGGCTCGTATTTAACCATTAGGTTAAATACCCCATTATAACTGACTGGGCCGACCCCCACATGGTGGGTCTAATAACCCTAGTTACCACACCCAACTCGGAGGAATAAACATCTCCGGATTTATAGTATAATCACATCGGAGGTATGGAACATCTCCGGAATAAATAATATACAAATATAATATTCTTTGAAGTTACGATATTTCAACAATTATTAATCTAACTCTCAGGTTTTACAGACCTTGAATTCTATGTTGTTGATTATTATTACACCTATGTTTATACCATTTGATTATAGATCCATTCCCTTGGCGTGATGAACCTTTTGAGTTCTTTTCCATGGATGATTATCATACTTCTGATGTATAGAACGAATATAGATCCATTCTTTAGATATTTACAGCTTTATGAATTCGAATCGGCATTTATTCATTATTCCTCTGTCAGTGAATTTTCTAGATGCAATACGAATTCGATCTGATAGTATTGTCCCTATTTACGTTACTGTCCCGATCTAATTTCTATGTTTTACCAGTATCTCACAGCTCTACCTTAGACCCTACCCAAGTCACGCGACTCTGTGTTGTTCGTACATGTTATTAAACCTTTATTTTCTAATCGTGAATGTGGAATGATAGCCACCGGATCCACTTACCAGGCTTCCCCATACACCACGCGGCTTCTGTTCTGTCCTGTATTCATTCAAAAGATCTCTAATGTTATTTTATTGTGAAATTACCTTACATTCCAATCGGAGCTCGGTCTAATTCCAATTCACCTCTCTGTGCCTTGGTCTAACTCCAATTCACCTCTCTGTGCCATTTGATGGAAGATTTTGAAGGAAGATCTATTGTATTTCAAATTCACTCTTTGATCAATTCGATGGCAGAGTATACAAGCGTAGATATGTCTGCAGCTGCAATTCTTATCTTGTTTATTTTGTAGTGCTTAAACGCCTGATCGACCCTCATAATTCCCATTCTGTATCCAACTGAAGGTCGGTTCTTCTATGAATGTGAGTTCCAACTGAGAGTGCCAAATCTTTACACTCCCGTCTATTAATGATTATATCATTATCATCAATACGATACTCCGATCCCTTGGTCTGAGCAACTACATATCAACCCTGCTAGATAGGAAACCACCTGATCGGAACTCTAAGTATCGCAGTATCACATAGATTGTATCGATTGCATATTTAGCCCAATGCCGAATTGCCAGAATCGAAGGGTTCTGTTGGGAGACTATACCGCCGAAACTCTTGTGAAATTTATCTTAATTTGTGGCTGCAGTATTATTTATGCATATGATGATATCCAAACTTAGTTACTCGATGGATAGTCAAGTTAAACTCGTAGCTTGGAATCAATTATCTAATGGATGAAGAAATCGGCGAGTATAAAAGGGTTTAAATTCAAATGTATAAAACTATTGTTGAAGCATATATATGTTAAATTATGTGAGATGTTCGTGATATCTCTAGTAAGTGATAGGGCTAGTAATTGTATGCTTATTCGATTAGAGCCTCATGCAGTTAGATTGTAAATATGTGTAATTAGATACCATTAATAATTTATTAAATTATTGTAAATTTTGGAGATGTTGGATATACTCTTATCCGAATATCATCCATATCATTGTTACAGGATGGGTACTGTATATAATATGCAGGTAGGTGTAGGTGTAGGTGTAGAGTATAAGAAAAAAATGGAAAAATGGAAAAAGATATATAAATGAGACATTAGGTTCTTGATATTTTAATGGATCAATTATATAATTGTGTAGACCATGAAAAATGGAAAAAAGATATATATATGAGCTGCTAGATTCTTGTCATTTAATTTATTTTGATCAATGGTATAATTGTGATGAGTCAAGAAAAAACAGAATATATATATATATATATATATGAGATGTTATGTTTTTATTATTATAACTTATTGTATCAATTATATAATTGTAATGATTCAGAAAAAAAATGAAAAGTTATATATTTAAGTTGTTAAGTAATTGACTTGTAAGTTTATCTTATCAATGGTCAAAGTTGTATATATATATCCATAAGTTGCTTATGGAATTGTCATAAAAGGGAATGTACATTTGCGTTATAATTATAAAATGTTTATTATGAAATGAAGAACCTAGAATGCATAGATGTGTTGAGAAGTCATGAATTATAGAGATTAAGTATAAGCTCGATACTAAATCAATGGTGTATATTCATGATTTAGGAGAAGGTAAATTATAACGTGAGGAACTTGGAAGGTTTAAAAATTAAAATAAAAATAAAAGTATTTACTTAACCTTTCCGCAGATAGAAAGTCACTACATAAAGCGCTGTTTAATTTTGAAATATATGTCTTTTGGAAAACCCTTTTTGAGTAACATGTATGCGGGAAAATAGTTATTAGGTGGAATGATTATCGGATGGCCATTGTATTCCACTATATACATTTTATTAAAATTTATGTATTTAAATGTTTGTGTGTAAGGTGAGCCTTAGTTTAAGTATTAAATTTATTACGTTTGAGATAAGGAAGATGTATCTGATATTATGTTAGTAATGTGTAGGGTATGTTATGTATAAAATCAATTAGATGATAATGGATTAAAGGATGTACTCACATACAAATAATTTTCGAAGCTAAATAAGGAAGTTGGCAAATTTTCTTAAAATGTAGAGATTAATGGTAATATATATATATATATATATATATATATATATATATATATATATATATATATATATAAAATGAGGTAGTGCATGTTTACATTTTAAAATAGAGTGTCGGGAGAATTGTATTTTGAACGTCGAATGGATTTCTAGCATGAATAGATAATGATAGATGTTACAAATATAGAAATGTTGTCAATTTTTGGGTGAATTTATAGAAATGGTAAATTATCTCTCAGTTAGGAGGAGACAACAAAAGCAAATTTCCATTCGTTGGGAATCGTAAATAAATTAGATTGATGTATATTACTTTTACCATATATATATTTACGAATTGGGATTTTTGTCGTATGTGCGAATAAGAGAAGGAATAATTATGCTTGATTAAGGTATAGGCTGAGGCTATATTTTTATCATAGACATCTATAATTTTGGATTATTCTCTATTAGAAAAAGCATACATACATGGGAATGAATAGGTTACTACTTAGATTAGTTATTGGGATACTCTGTAAGTTGATGATTATTCTTCCATGTGAAACGTTGGGATTATGAATACCATATAAAATGAGTATTTATGCATACTTGTGAGTTGACTACATCATTCCATGTTGAACGTTATATTGATTATTACCCTTAAACTGAAAAGTCGATTACATCATTCCATGTGGAAGGTTATATTGAAATTGAAAAGTTGATTATACATACTTGTGAGTCGATTACATCATTCCATGTGAAAAGTTATGGTTAAGAATACCCTATATATTGGTTATTATATTGAAATTGAAAAGTTGATTATGAATACTTTCTTAGAGTTATCAAGAAGGAATAGATTATATTAGGGGCACGTGATTGTAGTGTGGAATTCAATTATTTGAATCCTAGTATGTAATGCCCCTAGAATGACTGTGGACCTTTAAGGGCACCTGTCGAGTGACCCGGATGAACAACTTCGATATAATGGTCTCTTGAGCCTTGTTATGTCTTAAATGATTGAGGAAAACCTGAAGATGGGAATGACGACAATAATTGATAAATGAATTAAAGAATTAAATTATATGTGTGGAGTGGTATAATTGATTGGTTAGTTCTTGCTTAATGATTATCCTGGATTGATCAAGTCAAAGTGCAGTAGGACAGTTACAGTCCTAGCTCTGCAACTTGGGAGGACACAACTGAGATGCGTCATAGCTTTCCATTTTTATTCTGAACTTCGGGATGAAGTTCTAAATAAGTAGGGGTGTATGTAGTGCCCCTAGACTACTATAGACATTGAGGGCACCTGCTGAGTCACCGACTATTTGAAACATTAATAAAATAACCCTATGATTTTATTTTGAGTATATTTATGATTACGATTGATTGATATATGTGCTTTTGGGTATTTATTGTGAATGGACGATTTTATGTTTAACGATTAACTTTGATATGAAAATTGTACATATGGATAATGCTTAACGACTAGCTATACGGTGATTATGTATTTGTCGACGAAATATATATTTGATTAGAAGTTTGAATAAATCATAAATGTTTAACAATACTAGATTTAGAAATCAGATGATGATTATTGAGGACAGTTCTACTAATAAATTGTTGTGAGAAGTGTGTGTAGAAACAAGTGAGACGGTTCACCAACGCACACACAAAGCAACATGAAGGGTCGTAGAGTACGGGTAAATCACACACAGGGAGAGCGACGACGATGTCGACTTCCGACGGAATACCACGCTTGAGCAGATAAGCACTAATCCGCTTGATCAAGAGGAAAGCGTGAGGGCGTACGAGGTGGGCCACGACGGAGCTGGTCACGTACGAGTTGAGGGGCATGCAGTGAGAACGGACTCACTCCTCAGCGCCATTAGTCCCTAGATAGCGTGTAGACGAAGGATGGAAGGTAACGGCTCCTGAAATCCCTACATGAAGTTCCCGCAAGTCAAAACGGAAGGATGACGGTAGAAGGGCCCGACGGTGCGGTACCCTGCCGAGAACGGAAAGAGTGAATGCAAGGACCCAACGATGTGGTGCCTTGCCGAGGAATGGAAACTATGGATGACTGGACTCGACGGAGTGGTGCCATGTCAGAGAAATTAAATTAAGGAACTAGGAGCCCAATGGTGCGGCACCGTGATCCTAGTGAGTTTGATTGTTAAATTTAACTGCATAAAAACTTATGAGAATAACTCTAGATTATTACTTAGCAAATGCATAAAAATAATTTAGGCATTTACACATGAATAGTTATTTTTGTTGAGCATTTAAAATAATAGAAATCATTATTTAGGAGCAAAATAGAATCCTAAGATTAGACACCTAGTCAACTAAAAGCTAGGAGTTAATTAAAATATCTGGGGGACAAACTAGAGAAAACATAGGGGTGTTGGTGCACTTCCCAGAGAAACTGACACTTGGATGGGTGAGTGTTTTAATTAAATAATTAATTAAAAATATGTAATTATGCATGAAGCGACATGTGTCGCATGAGATTTTCCTTTATAAGGAAGGCTTGGGGAATGGGTAAAGGGCCCATAATTTGGACGATTGTCGTAATTTTCAAATGCCTCAAAGACTTGCTGCTATCTAAGTGTTTGGATTAGAAATCCTGGTGGGAAGGGAAGCCCAAGCTGAATTTCTGAACTACTTGTGTGAGCTCTACGACCCAAAGCTCGGGGGAGGCCATGCGACTGAAATCATGAGCCTATGGTTGGGTGGCGAAGCTAACGGTTGCTTCGCCAATGGTTAAACGAGCTTTGCTGGAGGGATCCTACGGAAGACGAAGGCGACAATGGACAAACCGGATCGGGTTGACAGGTTAAAGTTTTGCTTATTTTTGTTAATTTATTCACGCTTTTTATTTTATTTTTCCAATAACTATGATGGCTAATTTGTTTGTATGAAGTTTTTAAAGTTTCAGGTTCAGTTCAAGGGGACCCTAAAGGAGGGGTCCTACAGTATTACCTCAATTCTAATGGACGATTCCCAGATCTATGATTTTGATTTTGATGGAATTTCCTTTATGTTTTTAACTTCAATTTGAAAGGCATTGGAGTGCAAACTAGTTCTTTAAAATTCCGTGTTTACAAAACTCAAATCTGGAAGGCGTTAATTGGTTTTTCCCTATGTTCAATTTTTCGATTTGAAAGAACGTTTCCAGATCTATCATTGATGGCATATTTTATAAATTTTAAATCTCTGCGTACTCTCTCAACTTGGAAAGGCATTGCCAGATCCATAGTGATAATGGCTTATGGATTTTTATACGGTCTCTACATTCGACTACGAATGGCCATTCCAGATTTCCTTTAGGATTTCAATCTTTAACCTTAAAAAAAAAAAGCCTCTATGGCGATCCCAAGTTTTGTGAGATTTTAATCTGAACCTTATTAAATCTCCGTTTTCCATTTTTAATGGCGTTCCAGGTCATTGCAATGAAGTACAACCTGCTCTTTACTGTCCGCGATTGAATCATTTTCAATGGAGAATTGAATCCATTTAAAATTTCTGTGTTATAACTTGATTGAACATTTTTCCAGCGTTATAGTTGAATCGCATTAATACTTCCATTTGCCTAGCGATCTCAAATTTAAAAATTGATTTTGATCCGAGTTTAAAAGGATATGTGTTTCCATTTCGCCTGACAATCTCAGGTTTAAAAATAAATTTAATTTGAACTCTAAAGGGGTCGGTGTTTTCCCCTTTTCCTATGGCAATCTCAGATTATAAGTTGATTTTAGCACGAGTGAAAAAAAATAAAAAATCTATGTATTTTACTCAAATTGATCGGCGTCTCTATTTCATCTCCGGAAGTGTATTGACTGTAATCCAATCTTTAAAGATTCCCCGTGCATTTACTCAAATTTGATCGGCGTCTTCGAATCTTTAAATCGAGAGTAGTGATCTTGTTTATCTTAAACTCTGCATGCTATTTCGAAGTGGGAGGGTATTTCCAGATCAGCAGTGGTAATGGCGTGTTACTTATATAAACCCTTTGTGTTCCATTTATGATTTTGAAGGGCGTCACCCAAATCCATAAAGCTTATCGTATTTCAATCTGCTAGGACCTCTGCGTCGAATTCTGCCTTGTCATCTCTACGTTGATAGCCCGACTCAGTCATAAGATTTCGTTTCAGATTTCTTTTTAATACAGAATCTCTGCGTTGATCAATTCGATTCTGGCAAAAGAATTATGTCCAGGTCTCATGAATTGGGTTGTAATTTGTTCGTTAAGAATCTATATGGATCTATGTCCTTGTGCGTCTCGAGGAATTTATCAACGACTTGCAATTGATCTTTAATTAACTGTAATGTGACGGTTGAATAATTACTGAATTTTGATCCTTAAATTATGACCGTGTATCCCTTACAAATTAAGATGAAGTTTCAGATCGACCTATCTCTGTGCAAATTCTAAAGTTTATTAGTGTTGACATTTGTTCTTTTCTAAATTCAGTACATATGAGTCGCAGATCGACCATTCCCTCTGCGTGTTTTTATTAGTCTGTTGGCATTGATATTCCATTGACTCTTCCTTTAAAAGTCTCAGTTTATAATTTTTGTAGTTGCTGGCGATTTAGAGACCTCGGGATCCGATCAAGTTTAAACTTAAATCTTTACCCATAATTCGTCGGGAGTTCCTCCCCAAATTGTATATCGACCTGTGTAAAAAGAAAATCTATACCTATCCGCTTCGGATTGGAATGACGTGTTCTAGAAATACAAAGTTTGAACTCATATCCTCATTAAATGGAGTGCGAATCATTCTCATTCGCAATTTATTTTAGCCCAACTCGAAGTTGTAAAACAATTTCTGGAAATCTCAAGACAATGAGTTCAAACTTTTGGTTACCACTGAACCTTGTGGTAGGTTTTTCTTTTCAATATCCATTCATCAAAACCTTAAGTTTTGTCGATATTTAATCCAACTATGGTAATTAAATCGATGAAGTGTAGATTACAGAAGATTAATTAATTATGGATAGTAGTGTGATGTGTATTAGCTGAAGCGAACTTACTTCATAATTAAGTATGGTGATGCGCAAACTTATAGAAGTTTATTTATAGGAATTGTTATTATATAATGATGCGTGGTAGTTGAACTCAAGTTAAATTTTATATATCTCATGTTGTTTTAAAATTTATAACTTATTCCTATATCTTAACAAATCCAAAAAGTAGAAAGATTAAAATGGACATTGGTGTTGATAGGAACATGAAGAAGGGATCCGCCATGTAAATAAAAAGTATGTTATATTAAAAGTAGAAAATTTAAGAATGAAAGGGTACATATGAACTTACGATTGGATTTCGTTTATAATCCAATATAGATGTGTAATAGATATGATGTAATGTGAATACTTATATGCATGTAAAGATACATATAGGATTTAATTGGTAAGGTAGAGTGACAATATTTATTGTCAATCCTTTTTGCAATAAGAGTAATTGTTGTTGCATAAAGGAATTAGAATATGTATTGGTCATGTTATCATAAAGAAAAGTTTCAACAATGTAATTTCAAAATTTATGCAATATGATTTTATTTATTTCATATATAAGGAGATATAATACACATAGTGCCTAGAGTTACTATGAAAAGTGATAACGACAAAATGGTAGGGTGATAGAAGGAATAAACATGACATTGATGATGTTTATTGGGTGTATGATATCATGACTTTGATAGGTTGGGCTTAAGGAAAGAAATACCTTTTTGTGTTGGGTTAAATGTTTATTAACTTAACGGTGTTAAAATAAATAAATAAATTATATAATGAGAATTGAAACCACAATTGACAATGGCAAGATCTTATAGGTATGGAAAGGAGTTAGAATATATAGAAGCAAATTTAGTTTGAATTACTTATATGTACAGTTAATGGTGAAATGAAGTTTTGGAATTTTATTTT
This sequence comes from Larix kaempferi, assembly GCA_027924585.1. NCBI lineage: Eukaryota > Viridiplantae > Streptophyta > Pinopsida > Pinales > Pinaceae > Larix > Larix kaempferi. Next base: position 8,833,114 of record BSBM01001073.1, read on the forward strand.
GGTTGGATTAAAAATTGGGAGTGTAGTTCCCGTTATATTTAAAAGGGAATAAAAGTTATTCTAATGGTTGTTGGAAAAAAATCTGTCTTAGTTATAATGTATAGTCTCATGTGTTACATATGTACTTAGTTCCATTTTAAATTTTGTAAATATTGTAATGGATGAATACATAATTCTTAGAGAAAGCTTGAGTAGCTAGGTAGCATAAATTAACAATCATGGTGGATTCATTGCAAGTAATGTTGAGTTATATATTGAATTTCAATCTACATTGCTGAGATATGTTCTATATGCTTTATATATTGTAAAGATTACATTGTATATGTCTTAGTCATATGGAAAGTTTCCTTTTATATTTGGGGAAAAGGGCTCATCACTTATGGTATCATTACACAAATTGTTTATACTTGGAAAGACTTTGATAGACTATCGAGAGAGTGAAAATAACTACAATTGTGACTTGACCACCTCATCGTAAAATGGAAAGTGTAATTGGACAAACATGTTGGAGGGGTCAAAAAGAGATGATTTTTGTAGAGCAATTAGAGAGATGATCAAATAATACGAACCTTAGAAAACAATGAAACTTAGATGAAACTACAACTAGTCTTAGAGATGAGACTCAATGAGATTATGATGACCCGCTCAGTTTCAGACGTCAATAGCATGCGGGTATAATCACCTTGATTAGTCATGATATTATGCGTTATATTTAAAGATTAATATATCACGTCTTAGTCTTGTAGAATTTCTTATGTTATACTATAAGAAAGGAGTTGTCTTTTGTGAATTAGGATGAGTGGTGCATGAAGATCGACGTAGAAAAATCGAAGCTGCAGTTTTTACTTCTTCTCCATCGGTAATGATACTCCCAACTTCTCAAATAGGTTAGAACTCTTCTTCTAAAAAAATTGCTAGTATGAAAGATTGAAGGATATTCAGGGTTCATATATTTTGATGATGGGTTTTGCGTTAAGAATTTTATCAATTGGTTGTAAACGCTTATTCTCTGAAATCGAGGCAATGGCTTCACATGTATGCACTATTAATTGTAATCATGCTTTGGATTGTGAAAAGAGAGAACTTAAACTTACATTGAATTATAGAATCTTAGTTGTACTTGAGGAGAAAACCTTACTTAACCTTGTTTATAAAAGTATGAGATTATACTTTTTTGCTATACTAAATAAATGGTACTCCAGTATTTGATTATACTTGAGATTATGAGCAGGGACAGGTTGTATGTAAGAATAGTTTTCGAATGGATAAGTTTCAATCCCAGTTACAATTAGTGAGCTAGTAGAGGACTGTTGTGGGGATTACTACACTATGAAAGGTACGATTTAGTTAGATTGTCAATTATGAGATGTCTATTTATATGAAGGTAGAAAAGAAGAAAAGAAGAAAAGAAGAAAAGAAATTTTATTATCAATTGTGGTTATGCTGAAGTAATGAATGTGGAAAGGAAAAGAAAACCCACCATGGAAGTACATGAGACCCAACTTCGGGACGAAGTTCTTTATAAGAGGGGGTGTATGTAATTCCCACCTCAACACCTATGACTAATTTGATTATTTTAGACTTATGATTGACTAGATTATGTGAGACTTATGAATGATATGAATGATTAGACTATTGGAGACCTATGACAGATTTGACTATTCAGGGGACTGGTCTGAACTGACCCAGATTTATAAATATTTGGACCATGAATATGTGCTTTAAATTCTACATGTGAAATGAAAATTATTAGACAAATGATGGATACTCTCGGCTGACTGAGATACTGAAAAGAATGATAAAATTATTTTATAGTGCGGCGCTACTAATGTGCGCTTGAGTGTGTGCAGTGGTAGGTAAGACGACTTTGTAATGCCCCTAAAATGACTATGGACTTTAAGAGCACTTGTCAAGTGACCCGGCATAAAAGACTTCAATAAAGTGGCCCTTCGAGTTAGGATGTGTCTTAATAAGGGAGAATCACCTGATGATGTGCATGACTATAGTTGATAAATAAATTAATGAATTGAATTATATGTGTGGACTGGGATAATTGATTAATCAGTTCTTGCTTAAATGCTTAGCCTTGATTGGTCAAGTCAAAGTATAGTAGGACAGCTACAGCCCTAGCTTTGTGACTTGGGAGGACGCAACTGAGATGCGTCATAGCTTTTCGCATTTATTCTGAACTTCGGGACGAAGTTCTAAATAAGTAGGGGTGTATGTAGTGCCCCTATACTACTATAGACATTGAGGGCACTTGCTTAGTGACCCGACTGTTTGAAACATTAATAAAATAATCCTTTGATTTTATTTTGAGTATATTTATGATTACAATTGATTGTAAATCAATAAAATAATGATTATGTTTGTGAGAAATGTGTGTAGTGACAGGTGAAACGGTTCACCGAAGGACACACAAAGGAATATGAAGGGTCGTAGAGTATGGGTAAATCACACACAGGGGGAGCGACGACGATGTCGACTTCCGACAAGAATACCATGCATGAGCAGATAAGCACTGATCCGCTTGCTCAAGAGGAATGCGTGAGGGCGTACGAGGTAGGCCACGACGGAGCTGGTCACGTACGAGTTGAGGGGCACGCAGTGAGAACGGACTCACTCCTCAGCGCCATTAGTCCCTAGATAGCATGTAGACGGAGGATGGATGGTAACGATTCCTAAAATCCCTACAAGAGTTCCCGCAAGTCAAAACGGAAAGATGGTGGCAGAAGGGCCCGACGATGCGGTACCCTGTCGAGAAATGAAAGAATGGATGCAAGGACCCAACGATGCGGTACCATGCCAAGGAATGGAAACCATGGATGACTGGACCCGACGGAGTGGTGCCATGTCAGAGAATTAAAGTTAAGGAACCAGGAGCCCAATGGCGTGGCACCGTGATCCTAGTGAGTTTGATTGTTAAATTAAACTGCATAAAAACTTAGGAGAATAACTCTAGATTATTACTTAGCAAATGCATAAAAAAAAATAGTTTAGACATTTGCACATGAATAGTTGTTTTTGTTGAGCATTTAAAATAATAGAAATCATTATTTAGGAGCAAAATAGAATCCTAAGATTAGACACCTAGTCAACTAAAAGCTAGGAGTTGATTAAAATATCTGTGGGACAAACTAGAGCAAACTTAGGGATGTAGGTGCACTTCCCAGAGAAACTGACACTTGGATGGGTGAGTGTTTTAATTAAATAATTAATTAAAAATATTTAATTATGCATGAAGTGACATGTGTCGCAGGAGATTTTCCTTTATAAGGAAGGATTAGGGAATGGGTAAAGGGCCCACAATTTGGACGATTGTTGTAATTTTCGAATGCCTCAAAGACTTGCTTCTATCTAAGGGTTTGGCTAAGAAATCCTGGTGGGAAGGGAAACCCAAGCTGGATTTTTGAAAAACGTGTGTGAGCTCTACGACCCAAAGCTCGGGGGAGGCCATGCGACTGAAAGCATGAGCCTATGGTTGGGTGGCGGAGCCAACGGTTGCTTCGCCTATGGTTAAACAAGCTTTGCTGGTTATGGTTATGGTTTGTTTTAATTTGCTAGTTTATTTATCCAATCGTTATGCTTTCTAATCTCTTTTGTATCAAGTGGTTGAGTTTCAGGTTAAACAGGAAAGACCCTAGAGGAGGGGCCCTACAAGGATGCATAGTGGTTAGAATTGAGAAGGTGTTAAAAAATGATGCTCCTTTACCACATCCAACTGGATTTGAGGAAACACTAGGGGGTGCAATAGAATCTTATGAGATTTGGCCAGAAATAGATTTGAAACCTCATTGTGAAGATCAACCCATAAATATTCCACAAGATAGGGTTGCATTCACATGTACAAGGGTTTCTCTTACACATGGATGCATAGGAACAATTATGTGCATTGCCAAAGGAATGATAGTTAATGTCCATGAGGATGACATGGTTGTGGGTGAAACACTAGGTGAAGATAACTTTGGTGTTTTTGTGGAAGAGATACATGGGTATTGTGAAAGATGCAAGATTGGGGATAAGTCTATACATGGATTGGTTAGATGGCCAATACATAAATTGGTGGACAACATAGGTGAGATGTTAAGGGTCAAGACAAAGTACAAAGAGCCACCCATGGAAATGCTGATATGGGATGTTATAGAGGATACAAGTCCTTTATACCAATGGGATGGGGATCTTTATAATCAAAAAGATCAAGATGTCAATGTTCTTAATGCATCGAGGCCATATAAAAAGATTAAACGAGCTATGACAAGAGAAAAAGTTGCAAAACGTCAAACCAAGATAGATAAAGAGAAAGAAGTTCGACTTTTGGCTACAGATGAATGTTGTAAACAAGATTGTCTTCAACATGTGGATAGGAATGCCATTGCAAATGCTAGAAGGGATATGGAATGCAAAGACAAAAATGGTATCAGGGAATTTGTATTGAATTCACTTGTTTCAAACACTATCATGTCAATGAGCCATGGCCATGGCATACCTCCTATTATTAGAAAAGTAAAGGACATGAGATTTGATGGTAATGTTATTTGTAAGAAAGCATGGTACAAGATACATAAGATTCCTCAAAGCACCTTCTATAGCTACCAACATAATTTTGAACAAGGACATATGGAATCCATTCATGGTAACACCAATACATGTAAAGCACGTGCACAAACTGTGGCGGCCATAGAAATACTGCATAAAATTGTAATGGACAATTCAGATTTTTCGCCAAACCAAACACGTCAAGTCAAAGCAGATGGAACTTCTTCTCCTCTAAGATTGTTGCCTTCGACTTACACACAAAGCTCTTTGTTAAAAGAGATCAATGTGGGTTTGGAAAAGCTCAATTGTCCATTAATATCACAACCAACAATGAGCAAGATTTGGAACACTCATTTTCGAGACATGGCATTCTCAAAGAACACCAACTTCAGTAAATGTGGTGAATGTATTGTGTTGAAAGCACAAATGAAGTCAGCAACTACAAAAGAGTTGGAAGAAACGGCACGCGCTAGATTGAACAAACATAACAAGATCGTTATGTGCGGAAGACATTGCTACTATGCCCACAGAATCATGTCAGAGAGGTTTCCAAAGGAGTATTTGAGTATTATCCATGATAAAATGGATAAAACAAAGACTTCAATTCCAAGGCTACGTGTCAAATCAAAATCTATTGTAGGAATAAACTTGGGTTTGTCATTGACAGGTATGCTAACACATGGGCATAAGACAGGAGGTTTTGGTCATTTCTCCCTACCATTTGTACATATGGGATCACAATTTACCATTACATCACTTGCTAAGTGCTTTAGGGACCTTGAAGACCCACATCTTGATATGTATGGTGATCTTCTTTATGAGAGTGGAAGTTCAAGAAACCCACTTTCAAATGCATTACTTGACACCTCTATTTACTCAAAATGTAGAGTGTACAAGGATGAATTTTTATCTCATGGAAGATTAGAAAATCAAGATATCGATTTTAAACCTCTTCCTCCACATTTATTGTTACAATTGGATAATGCAGCAAGTGATAATAAAAATCGTTATCTTTTCATGTTTCTATCACTTCTCACTGCACTTGGTGTCTTCATCACTATTGAGGTTGGGTTCTTGCTCGTGGGACACACCCATGAAGACATAGACGGGACCTATGGGAGAATGTCTTCCAGCTTGAAAAGTAAAGATATATATTCTCTACCTGAGATGATGGATACATATTGCAAAATTGAAGAAAAAAGAGTGTTTCCACCTAAATTGATTGATAAGGTGTATGACTTCAAAAGCTTCCTTAATGGATACATCAAGGAAGGAAAAAATGCACTAGTTGGACATCTTAATGTTCAGTACTTCCAATTTCTTGTACTCAATGATGTTCTGGTATTAAGGTATAAAGAATCCATAAGAGATGTTGAGTGGTCAGAACCAGTTGAGTTATGGAATACAGACGATGAAGGTCGATCTAAACTACCCATATGGAAGCCATCTTTCTTACATCCCAAAGAGAATGAAATATATTTAAAAGAACTAAAAGAAGGAATAACATCATACATAAAAATGTGGAAAGACACAATGGGTGGTGAGGATTTGCCAATTGTTACACCAGAATGGAAAAATAAGGTAGAGTATTGGGAAAGAGTTATTGATACTTTATATGAAGATTACAATGATCATGATTCATCTTCTGAGGATTTCTGGCCCAAGACAAGGCAAACTCCAGATGTTGGTCATAATGTGCTTCATGCAATCTCAAATATTATGGATGGGGATTTTGATACTATGACAGGTGAACTCGTCTATGTTGGACCCAAGTGCAATAAGCCAAAGACAACATTCAACCCTATTAATGATGTTGAGAAAGGAAAGATGTTGCTAGTTAGATCAGGAAATGAGGAAGAAGGGGAGATTATTTGGATGGCAAAAGCCACCTCAAATATATTTCAAGATGATGAAAGTGGTACTCTTCATGTTAAAGTTGATTGGTGGAAGCCCGTTTCAGGGAAATACAATGGAAAAGTATTAGAAGAATATTGGGTACCAAATCCTGATGACATAGAGCTTGGATCTATTCCAATTCATACCATAGTTTGGGCATGGATGGCTAAGAAAGAAAATTGCAAGAAGGCCAAGATAAATAAACATGGTGTACAAGCTGTCCTTGACCTACTTGAACGAATAACATGAGATTAGGTGGAGATGATTCATGGATGTAATTTTGTTCTTTGGAGGACCAATTAATATATGAAGAAACATTTTTCAATTTTTCTTGTATATTGAATATTCTCTTCAAATTTATTTGAGGAGTTTTATATTATTTGGTACAAATATGAAAATTTTGTTTAAATTGCAATGTATTCATGTGACGATACTTCATGCAAATTACATGACACCATGAAATATTAAACTTTCAATGATTTGTTTATATTAACATAACTTCTCCCATAACTTGGATAATCAAGTCCAATAATGCACTTAAAATCAATATCTTCTAGTTTTGGCCTATTAAAACTATATTGGAGTTAATTTGGCATATTAAAACTATATTGGAGTTAATTAGCATTGTTTTCAATGTAATACGTTCAAACACCAAACAATATCTAACATGGAAATTACAAATTCCAATGCTTTGTCTAGATCGACATAACTTCTCACTCCATCAAACTTGGATAATCAAGTTCAATAATACATTTAAAAGCATCATCTTCTAGATACGATCTATTAAAACGATAATGTTGGGCTAGATAATTCGTATTCTTTTCAATATAATACATTCAAACACTTCATGAATATATATTATAATAAAATAAATTAAACTGTACTACTTTGTTTCTATTCCAATTCATAACAAAATTATTTATTTTGATCATTAAAAAACACGTCTAGACTTATAAAATATTTTCTTTTGACATCTGTAAAATGTTTCCAATAAAAATTACCAATAAAAGTTCATAATAAAAATATTTTGATTGTTAAATGACACACAAATACTTATAAAATATTTTGATTGTTAAATGCACTACCAATAAAAATTCATAATAATTTGATTTTGATTGTTAAATGACACACAGATACTTATAAAAAAAATTGATTGTTAAATGCACTTTTAATAAGTTTAGTGGGTTTTCACTTTTGTATTTGTAAGAAACAAAAATGTACTTCAATGTTTCTATTCTAATTCATTGATTTCAAATGTACCACACTTCTCATCCATCAAACTTGGTTAATGGAGTCCACTAAAGCACTTACAAGCAACATATTATAGACTGTCTATAAAAACTTTATTATGGGAATAGCTAATTAATGTTTTTTAATGTAATATGTTCAAACATTTCAAAAATAAATACTGGACATACAACATATTATAGACTTTGTCTATAAAAACTTTACTATGGGAGTAGCTAGTTAATGTTTTTTCAATGTAATATGTTCAAACATTTCAAAAATAAATACTGGACACTTGCAATAACTAGAATGGGTTTTCCCTCTTTCTTCATGTATTTGAAAAAAAAACAATTGTACTATAAAATTTATATTCTAATTAATAATTTTTTTGACCTTAATTGGTATACTTAGACTTTATCCAATACAATATTTTCTCTTGTTGGCTCTAAAATAGTGCCAACCACATATCATAATATATAGTATTGAATAATGAATATTTCTTTAAATGTTAGATGATTATATTTATATTATAAAAAGGAATCTAGGCTTAACCAATCAACATAATCCAAAGTAATAATTGATAGTTAACAATGTCCAAAACATGTAGAAACTTGTGGGCTCATAATAATCCCATAAAATGAAGGGAAAAAGTGAAGTGCCTAAGTACCTATTGTGCTATATACTTGACAAAAATGTCCTAAGGCATACAATAGACAATACATATAAATAGACAATACATATAAAGGGAAGAAAATAAAATAGAGTATGACCTAATTTTCCATGTTGTTGCTCGTAGATATGTTATTGATTATTTTTCTAGTCAATATTCCAAAGATTATTAGGGGTAGTGTCATCATCCACAAGTACAATATTACAATGACTATAGGAGCTAATACGTCTTCATGGTATTAGAGGTTTCACCTAATTCCTAGACATTTCCAGTTCTCGTTGTCTCTTGAAGTTGAGCAAAACCCCCCATGTTCTAGCCACCCATTATCAAGATTGAGAATTACTTAGTTATTATACCAATACATAAATTTGTTATAGTAACAAACACATTGACTGTTATGTCATTAAATAGCTTTCTAGGTCAATTTAAAATGGCGACAATCTCTTACTAATATGGTAATTCAACACATGCACAATATATGCTTTATCAAATTATAAATAAAATGGTTAATACTTTCAACATACAAATAATGCCATTAGATAAATTAATAGGTAAGAAATATTAATACAAATTACAAATTATAATAATAAAATAATGTAAAGAATCTAAGTTTAAGCATAGGAAGATATGCTTCAAATTAATATAAATTTGATTTTATATAGCTTATAATGATAATATTGTAAAAAAAATGGTGAATATATAGATTGAAATGAGTGAATTAAGTAATTTTTAGGTTTTTCATTTTTTGAAAACTCAATCTTGTTGAAGTTCTAAATTCTAGATCCGTACTCGACAATACATATAAAGGGAAGAAATAAAATAGAGTATGACCTAGTTTTCCATGTTGTTGCTTGTGTATATGTTACTAATTGTTTTTCTAGTCAATATTCTAAATATGATTAGGGGTAGTGTCCTCATCCACAGCTTCAATATTATAGTGACTATATGAGCTAATAATTTTTCATGGTATTAGAGGTTTCAACCAATTCCTAGGCATTTCCAGTTCTTGTTGTTTCTTGAAGTTGAGAAAAAATCCCCATGTTCTAGCCACCCATTATCAAGATTGGGAATTAATAAGTTACTATGCCAATACATAAATTTGTTACAGTAACAAACACATTGACTGTTATATCATTACATAACTTTGTAGGTCACTCTAAAATGGAGACAATCTCTTACTAATATGGTAATTCAACACATGCACAATATATGCTTTATCAAATTATAAATAAAATGGTTAATAATTTCAACATACAAATAATGCCATTAGATAACTTAATAGGTAAGAAATTTCTTGCAACATCTATGGTTCATGAGATGAGGCAAACCTTGATCAACTCAAATATTAATACAAATTAAAAAATTATAATAATAAAATAATGTAAGGAATCTAAGTTTAATATTAGGAAGATATGCTTCAACTTTATATAAATTTGATTTTATATAGCTTATATTGATAATATTATAAAAAAATGGTGAATATAAAGATTGAAATGAGTGAATTAAGTAATTTTTTGGTTTTTCATTTTTTGAAAACTCAATCTTGTTGAAGTTCTAAATTCTAGATCCCTTGTATAATTCCAAATTTAATGAAATATGTGTTTGTTCTAATTTCTGCTCTCACAGGTACTATCTCCCATGGTTGTAATGATTGGTTGATTGATAGTGGGGCTTCCAAACACATGACTGGGTTTAAGGAATCTTTTGTGAATCTATCTAAACATGAATCACCCCATAAGGTGAAACTTGGGGATGATTATCAATACCCAATCAAAGGAAGTGGTGAAGCCTCCTACAACCTAGATTCTGGAAAATCTTTGAAGATGAAAGAAGTCCTTTATGTACCTGGGCTCAAGAAGAACTTACTCTCCATCTCTGCATTGGATGCAAAAGGTATGAGGGTTACATTTGTGGATGGCCAAGTCCTAATGTGGCCAAAGGGAAAGAACATAGATGATGCAGTAGTGATTGGAGAGCAAGAGGGAGGTTTGTAAAAATTGAAGGGACAACCTGAACATGCCATGGTACATGAATCCATGGAGCCAAGTGAACTTTGGAATAGAAGACTTGCTCATATGCACTATAGGGCACTTCCAATTGCAAGCAAGGCTGTAGAGGGTCTTCCTAAAATCAAGACCAAACATGAAGGTGTTTGCAAAGGATGTGCAAAAGGTAAGAACATTAAGAAGGATTTCCCAAGTAGTGAAAACAAGGCAAAAGACATCCTGGAAATCATCCACTCAGATGTATGTGGTCCTATGTCATCCAGTTCTCTGAGTGGGTATGTTTACTATGTCTCATTTATTGATGACTTCTCCAGGAAGACTTGGGTATACTTCTTGAAGAGCAAAGATGAGGTGTTTGATAAATTCAAGGAATTCAAAACCTTGATGGGGAATCAAACTGACAAGAAGATCAAAACATTCAGATCCGACAATGGTGGAGAATTCACCTCAGGTGACTTCAAGAAGCTTTGTAGTGATTCAGGGATTAAGAGGGAGTTGACTACTCCTTCTAATCCTCAACATAATGGAGTTACAGAAAGGAAGAACAGAACAATCATGGAAGCAGCAAGGGTAATGCTGCATGACCAGGATCTACCTATGCATCTATGGGCAGAAGCAGCTAGAACAGCTGTATATGTGCAGAATAGAACACCCCACAAGATATTGGATAACAAGACACCAGAAGAGGTCTTTTCTGGTAAGAAACCCGAAGTCAGCCATCTCAGAATATTTGGTTGTCCAGTATACACTCATGTCCCAAAGGAAAAGAGGACTAAACTAGATTCTTCAGAAAAGAAGGCTATCTTTGTGGGTTATAGTGAAATCTTGAAGGATTACAAAATATACTTTCAAGGGTTCAAGAAGATTGATGTCAGCAGGGATGTAACATTTGATGAAAACTCAACATTCATCAAATCAAGGAAGGCACCTATCGAAGTTTATGAAGAACCTAAGGAAACTAGATTTCAAGACACTACCATGACTGAAGCAGTTGCAGAAGTTGTTCGTGAGTTTGAAGATCCGTAAGAACCTGTAAATCCACCCCGTGAGGATAACTCTCACAAGAGGAAACCTGCATGGGCTAGAGAGCTCATTCAAGATGCAGAAAGATTTGGCATTCTAGAAGAAGAACACAGAGCAAAGAAGAGAACCAGATCACATACAAGCTATGTTGCTTTACTCTGTGACATTATGAACAAAGAGCCTTCCAGTTATGAAGAAGCTGCGGAAAAGAAAGAATGGAAGGATGCCATGGTTGAGGAATACCAATCAATAATGAAGAATGATGTTTGGGATGTTGTACCAAGACCTAAAGAGAAGTCTGTTGTGACTTCGAAATGGATCTACAAAATCAAGCATGCTGCAAATGGCAGTGTAGAGAAATACAAAGCAAGATTCGTAGCTCGTGGCTTCTCTTAGAAAGAGGGAATAGATTATGAAGAAACTTTTGCACCTGTAGCCAGGTATACTTCCATCAGAACAGTACTTGCCCTGGCTGCAGCGATGAAATGGAAAATACACCAGATGGATGTCAAGACTGCTTTCTTGAATGGTGTATTTGAAGAGGAAGTATATGTGAAGCAGCCACTCAGTTTCGAAATACATGACATGGAGTCATATGTGTGCAGATTGAAGAAAGCCTTGTATGGCTTGAAACAAGCTCCCAGAACTTGGTATGGTAGGATGGATAGTTTCCTATCTAGTTTGGGCTTTACCAAGAGTAAAGCATATTCCAACCTTTATTACAAGGTTGAGGAAGGGAATCCTGTGATTCTACTCCTGTATGTGGATGACTTATTTGTAACAGGAGATGACAGATTGATTGCAAATACTAAGAGAAAGCTTGTTGCCGAGTTCGATATGAAAGATTTGGGAATGATGCATTATTTCCTAGGTATGGAGGTGTGGCAGAGTATAGGTGGGATCTTCCTTGGTCAAGGGAAGTACACAGTAGATATCCTGAAGAGATTCGGGATAATGGATTGCAAGGCCATGGCCACACCTATGACATCGAATCTGAAGCTTCTATGTGATGCTTCATCTGAGCCAGTTGATGTCTCTATGTATCGTCAGATGATTGGGTCCTTGATGTACTTGACGAACATGAGACCAGATATTTGCTTTGCGGTGAACACATTGAGTCAGTTCCTGACAGATCCGAGGAGTATTCATCTGGTTGCTTTAAAGCATGTTATGAGGTACCTGAAGGGTACAGTGGATTATGGGCTCAAGTATGAGGCAAATCAAAAGTTTAACCTGCACGGTTATGTTGATTCAGATAGGGATGGCAGTGCTGCAAATAGGAAGAGCACATCTGGGTGCTGCTTCAGTATGGGATCAGGTGTGATCTATTGGTTTAGCAGTAAGCAGCCCTGTGTAGCACTGAGTACAGTTGAGGCAGAGTATGTTGCAGCCTATTCAACTAGTTGTGAGGCAGTATGGCTACGGAAGCTACTGTCTGAATTATTTGATCTCCCGTTGGATGCTACTGGTATCTTCTGTGATAACCAGAGTTGTGTGAAGTTGTCCGAGAACCCAGTGTTTCATGAAAGGTCGAAACACATAGATATCAAATATCACTATATTAGGGATATGGTGCAGAGAGGAGTTGTGAAGCTCCTGTATGTTGCGACGGACGAGCAGATTGCAGATGTGCTGACGAAGCCACTAGCCAGGGTGAATTTTGAGTACTTCAGAGAGAGGCTTGGTGTTCTTTGGATTGATGACACTTCGAGGAAGAAGTGATGGACACATTTGATGAAGCCATTCCAAGGATGTTGGAAGGAGGATCCTTCACATGGCTGTGGATGTAAGTGCTGGATGATGAGCATCAGGATGATGTTATGGTTTCTGCTTTGTATGATCAGTTGGATCATTTTTATGTATGTATGTATGCATCATGTTGGATGTTGGATATGATCGGTTGGATCATGTGTATGTATTTTGTATAACCATCATGTTGGATGCTTGGACCATGTATCTGTATATGTATCAGGTGGATACATTGTATGATCAGGTAGATCATGTATGTTGATATGTATCATGTATTTATATTTGTATCAGGTGGATACACTGTGTGATCAGGTGGATCATGTATGATGATATGTATCAGGTAGATACTTGGTATGCATCAGGTAGATGCATTGTATGATCAGGATGATCATGGATGACGAGCTTCAGGATGTTGCTTCAGATGACATGCAGCAGGATGTTGCAGTGATGATGATCAGGATGATCGTGTGTACATCAGGATGATGTATGGTGAGTATCAGGTTGATACTCTGTGGCCATGGAACAGGTTGTGCAGATAAGCATGTAATTTGTGCCCTGGGAGATTTGCAGATAGTCTTTCAAGGTTTTGCCTACGGCATGTAATTTGTACCCTGGGATATCTGGCAAATGCTCTTTCGAGGTTTTGCTTGGGAGGACATATAATTTGTGCCCTGGGAGATCTGCAGATAGTCTTTCAAGGTTTTGCCTATGGCATGTAATTTGTGCCCTGGGATATCTGGCAGATGCTCTTTCGAGGTTTTGTCCTATGGCATGTAATTTGTGCCCTGGGAGATCCGATAGGTTGATCCGTGTGCTCGTAATCAATCATGGGATGCTCTTTCGAGGTTTTTCCATGACCACATGCAATTTGTGGCCTGGGAGATCCGATAGGTTGAGCCTTGTGCTCGTAATTAGTTCTGGGATGCTCTTTCGAGGTTTTGTGGTGACCACATGTAATTTGTGCCCTGGGAGATCTGATAGGTTGAGCCTTGTGCTCGTAATCAGTCCTGGGATTCTCTTTCGAGGTTTTGTGGTGGGGTCACATGTAATAAGTCCTGTAGATCTGGACAGGATGAAAAAGGCCTCAGATGCTCTTTAGGCTTCTTGCTAGTCAAGAGACTCTTTTAAGGTTTTGTGACGCACGTAATAAGTCCTGAGATTTCCACAATATGGCTAGTGATGATGAAGACCTGTAGGTGGTGGGCCTACATCCAGTATGAAAAAGGACTGGCTCTGTAGAACTTTCTATGATGAGTAGAGTCAGAGATTGGTTGAGATAGTAGCAGCAGTGACGATGATGATGACGATGCATCGATGATGATGATGATCCAGAGAAGAAGACTTGTCTAGCAAATCTGTGTCGAGAAATACCTTCCTAGTTAAGAGGGAGTGTTGATGTATATGTAACTTCAGAATGTATTTCATCTATGTATTTCACATATATTTATTGTACCCTTATTAGAGATGTGTTATTCCTCTATAAGGAAGTGTTGTCATGTGGATTGACAAGTGTCGCAAGTGTGTGTACTTGCCGATAGGTTATTAGACCACCATGTGTGGGGTCGGCCCTGAATTATATATTATATTGTGGATGTACCTAGCTAGACAAGTCGGCCCCATAAAGTCACTGGGAAAACAGGTTAGTATAAATAGAGATTAGGAGATCTATATTTAGATCATTCAGAAAGTCATCTCTCTCTCACTTAGAAAGTGGCACACTAGTGAGGAAGAGGATCATCTGCTTCTAGGAGACTATCTCAAGTGTATTTTGGTTGTACTTTGGTTGAGCCATTTCTCTCTCTATCTCTGAGGAATTTGTGGGGTTTTTCACCTTAGGGTTTTCACCATGGAAACTCTATGTCTCTTGTCTCTCATGCTTTTGATTCTTGTGATGCTTGTCATGCCTATTGTGATTGTAATGCATTGATATACTGTATATGTTATTCTCTCAGTGAAGATCCTAGAGTATTGCGAATTAATGCTCAAAAATTAACAATTGCAACACTTTCCATTTTGGATTATGCAATCCTAGTCCTCCATCTCATTTAGGTCGATAGACCCTTTTCCAAGCTACCATAGCCCACATTTTCTTGGTGCAGGAGCCACTCCAAAGATAGTTCCATTGAATATTGTAGATGGCCACAAGGATATTCTTCAGATTCAAGAGCGTGGAGTTCAAATAAATAGCCATATCTTGTAGCAGTGATTTGATTAGAGTGATGCAATCGACAATATTCAAAGAAAGGAAAGGACCAATTATCTTTTTTTTTCACCATCTTGGAGATAAGATATTCCCATGAGTGGTTTTCTAAAGCCTTCTCAATAAGAGAAGTTCCTAAATATTTGGGAGCTTTAACTAAAACCAAGGATTCTAGAAATGTGAATCTAAAAACATATATGAATGTTAAAGAAAAAGAGTTGAGATTTGGCTTGATACTTGAATATTTCATGAAAAGGTTGAAGGTATGGTTGGCCTCATTTTCTTTTTGTGTTGACAGTTCCACCATAAGCATTGTCTTATCCACAAATTGAAGATGGGAAGAAAAGAGGTCCTTGCCATGTAGACTTAAGCCCTTCATTTTTCCTTCTTGTATTGTCTCCTTGATTGATATTCCTAAGCCCTCTACCATCAAAATAAAGATAAAGGGTGATAGAGGGCCTACTTATTGAATGCCTAATGAATATTTGAAAGTTGGGGATGGAGATCCATTGACAAGGATATATAAGAAAGTTGAATAGGTGATCACCAAAATCCATTCAATCCATAGAGCCAAGAAACCAAAGGTTGTTAACATTTGTCTGGTAAAGGTCCATCTTAATTGTTCAAACACTTTGGTTAGATATAACTTAATGAGCATACCTTCTTTCTTAGTAGTTTTCAAAGAGTGGATAATATCATGTGCAGAGATGATGCCATCTGAAATTTGAATACCATCCACACAACCTCTATTCTCCTCAGAGATGAGTGATGAGAGAATGGATTTCATATGAATGAATTTGGTAATAAATAATAATCTTATAAATGACATTACAGAGAGAGGTATGGTGAAAATTTCTAGTTTCAATGTATTTCCCTTATTTGGGAATCAACGTGAGAAATGTGGAACTAAGAGATGGGAGGATCATTTTATGTCTATGAGATTCCTCTATGACCTCACAAACATCCATCTTAATAGTATGCCAACATGTGTTGTAGAATTCAGCGGTAAAGCCATCCAACCCCAAAAAATTTCCTATGGGAATGCTCTTGGTAGCCTTTTTTAATCTCCTCCATGGTGATTGCTCGAAGCATTTGATCATTTTGTTATTCAGATACTAGCCTCAGGATGTTTTTGATAATTTGATAAATGGAAGATTCTCTTTCCTCTTGTGGTTTTGTGAGAAGTTCTTGATAATATGTTATTAGGTCCTCTTCAATATCCTTATTAGTCATCAAAATTTATACTTGAGGATAATTCAACAAGGCGATTCTCTCTAAATGCGTATGTTGAAGTTGAATTCAAAGAATTCAAAGAAGTTGATTATGTTGTTTAGGGATAGATTTCATGTCTTTCATCTCTTATGCCTCTGCATGTCCTTGGAGATCGAGATCCCCAATATCCATATATTTTCATTCCTCGAAGTCCATAAGGTCTTCAAGGGGTATAGCCATTGGTTCTCCAAATGGATTATTGTTGGCCTCATTGCTACCTTAAAGTTGAGGCCTTTTATTAAGATCCCTTAGGTCATTTTCCATGGTCTATTGATCCTTGTTCTGATATTTTATTTCATTTGTGTGATCTCCATTCTTACCTTGATTATCCTCCATCTATGCTAGTGTTGCAAGTTTCTTATTTAAAACCTGTCCTTTTCCTTTATGGCCCTGCATTGGTTTCCTCCCTTTATTTTTCCTATGATTTTCTCTAGTAGAACCCTTCTCATTTTTTTTTATCAATGATAGTATTTAGGATTCAATGGGGGTTTATTAAGGGGGAATTATCTAAAGAGATGCCAATGTGGACATGGCAACTTAGGAATTGAAATAATATATGTTCATAATCCATAGTTTGAATTCATTCATTATTATAATGATAACTCAAAAAAATCAAGTTTTGAAGAGCCTTGGAAACATTCACGTATACACAGATTCGCATAGGATGTGTACCTACCTTGCTTGGTTACTTTTGATGATTTCACATAAGATCCAAGGGTGTTCCCAATGCTAGATGAAGTTTCTTCATTCCAATATTCTTGTGACAGGGAGTATAAGAAAATCCATACCAACTATTTTGAGAAATCCCCCTTGTGTGGACTGGAATTTTCAATCAAGAGGAGCATATACATTCCTGCATAATTGAGGAAATATGGAATTCTTTCAAATACCCAATCCTTGTTGTTGATATTAGAGAATATTGTCATGAAAAAACTCTTGGAACCCAGTTTTAGGTCAATATGTTCCTTTGGCCTCCATTTATTGTCGATCCACCATTAAAGAGCCTTTCCACTAGGTTGTATGCCCATGAATTTTCTATTATATTGGATATAAGATCTGATCTTAGATGAGGTAACCTCATATCATTGGATGGAAGTGTACTTTGGTATAGAGCCTTTGTATTGGTGATCTCCTTAATTTTCTAGGTGGTCGATTGAGTTATTTTCAATGGATATATTTGAGGAGGGAGGATTTTGTACTCCTCTCATTCCTTGCATCGCCTCTTTTATATTCCCTTCGCCCTCACTATATGCCTATTATGCTCCTTTTCCTTTCTTAGATTATATATTTCGCTATGGTGATGAACAAAGCCTCTTTTCTCCAAGCGCCTCCTTGTAGGAGGTGGCCTCACTCCCCCTCAATTCAATCCCATATTGAAACCCTAGCTGCTAAACCCTTGCAGTTATATTACACATTGATAATATCAAAACAAGGGAAATTTTAGGGGCGACATTTAGTTCATGGGCTATTTTTCGATATTTTTTCCAAAAAAAATATTTGTCAATTTTCCTTTTTTTTTTTTCAAAAATGATTCACCCAAATTCCATGGGATGATTTTTTTACTTTAAAAATCACCAAAATTATCCAAAAACTATATAAAGTCCTTAGAAATTTGAATATTTTAAAAAAAATTGTCAAACATTATATGGTTTCAAATTTAAGAATTAGTTTAAGATTCTTCAAGATTTCTATACTTTGAAAAACTATAAATCCTTAAAATTTTCCATATTTTATAAATTGTAATGTAATTACCAGAGATTCTCATGTTTCATATCAAATAAATACACTTCCAAAGAACCTTGTTAAAATTTCATTTTCAAGATTCCATATTAATAAATTTACTTCCAAACAATTTTGACCAAAATGTTCGTGATGTATAATTTTGATATAGATAAATATCTATATTAATTCAAATAACTTTTCATTAGAAGAAGCTTACTTTCTTGAACCTTTCCATTAACCTTCCACCAATGTATAATTTTGAACTTACATGAAAGAAACATTATATATTTAAAGCTTATATAGGTTAGTTTTTAACTCGTTCTTCATACTTTATTGATATTTATTTATTAGTATGATTCCTCTTACCATGCATAACCTAGAATTTAGATATTATATGTGAAGTCATCATTAATAAAAAAATAAAAAAATTGAATGAAGTCAAACTCACGAAAGGATATGGAAATGTTTTTATACATAACCTAGATAGGATATGTGAATATGATATGTGATATGTGAAGTAATATTTAACCTAGATATGATATGTGATATGTGATATGTGAAATAATAGTTAATATTTTTTTTTTAAAAATTGAATGAAGTCAAATTTACAAAAGGATATTTAAATGTTTTTATCTTTATTAAGGTTAAGATCACAAGTTTGTAAATGCGTTTTTTTTTTTAGGTGGAAATATGTTGATATGTATCCATTCAAATCATTACATTGGAGTTCAAAAAGAGCATCAGATTATTTACAATAATTGAATCTAGTTAAGTAGTGTAACAATCATTTCTCCCAACCACTTAAGATACATCCAATAAATAGATGCAAATGTGTTTATAATCATTAAGGTTTTTAATGTGCATAAATAAAGTTTTTACTCAAAACTAGGGAGTTTTCAATAATTTTATATAATTTTAATCAAATATTTCTCAATAAAAACTAATATAAAGAAAACAATGAAGGATGAACATGATAAGATATCAATGATCCAAACCAAACTAGACCTTCTGGATCATTTGTTGCATGATACAGAAGAGATAAAAACAACAATAAATACAGCCTATGACAAGGCTGAGAAAAGTATGAATGTATTGGGTAAGCTTTTGACCAAAACTCAAGTATTGAAAAAGAAAACTGGCTCGGTTAGCCAAGCAGCAATGGATCTTGCACTAAAAGGATACCAACGACAACACTCTAAAAGCTACTCATTTGGCATGATGAGTTTCCAAGATGAGGATGAAAGACCAGATTTTAAGTTTGGTCAAGATGAAGAAGAATTCCAAGAAATACAAAGCTTAGTAAGTCAATTCCATAGAATTCCCAAGGCATTACCTGAAAGATATATGGCTATGCTTAAATTCCCCTCTCACACAGAAGATACCTAGAATAGTTCAGGGGTCAGCCATGAAGTTGATTCTTCCTCCTTTTCAGGTCCTCCTCCTCCCACTTTTGATTTAAAAATGAAAGATGCCTCTTCTGCTCCTCACAAATTCCATTTTGGAATAAATGGAATGAATAACCTGATGTCACAGATGCCTGAGCAACCCGTTCTGAATATCCAATGTCAGTCGCGAGCAGAAATAAAGTTAGCCATACAGCTTCTTAGCCAATGGGTTTTATATAAAAAGACCCAAGATTCAAATATTCCCGGTCAGCAATTAGCTTTACAACTGATAGTTGGATTATCTGGTTTAGTGCATGAATGGTGGTGGTGGCTACCACAAGAAGCAAAACATGAGATTTTGAATGCTGATGATGCAGATCAACAAATACTGCATGCTTTGGGAAAAGAGTTATATGGCCCTAACGATAAAGACTATGAAAATCTAGCTTCTTTATTCATGTCTGCAAGACTTTGTGACCCGAGTCAAAGTGAGAAATACTTCTGCTATATGCAGAACCTTCTTATCTCTTCTGGAAAATATGGTGAACCAACATACTTGAAACACTATCTTAGAAGTTTTCCTAGTCATGTTTCAGATGCTGTGGAACAATTTCTTAAATATAAGAATATTAATATTCACATACTCTCATTAGCACAAATCCATGCTTTTATCATGGAAACTTACCACGAACATTTCCTAGAAAAGAGAGTCAGTAGGGATTTCAAAAGGCACCAATCTATGTATTCTCCTAGTTTCTGTAAAGATGTTGCAAAAATGCCTGATTCAGGTTGTGGTGCTTACAATAGAGGGCATTTCGGAAAAGAATCATGCCACTGCAAGAATAAAAAGAAAGGATTCCATACAAGTACTCCTAGATATCATCCTAACAAAGCCTACAAGCATAAGACTCACAAGTCTCATATGAAAAAATTTAGAAACCCATTCTATAAGAAAGATTATGTCAGAAAAATGTCTAAGCCAATAGACAAAGAAAAATGTTTTATTTGTGGAAAGAAAGGACATCAGGCCAACAAATGTCCACAAAATAAATCCAAACCAAAGCTTGTGGCTTTCTCCGAACAACTAGATCCATCTTGGTGGGATTTTATTTTTGTGAACAAGATCAGTATCCTTTTGGAAAAATTATGTTTCTCACTAATGATGATTATTCTTCTGATAATGATTCTGATATCCATCTGAATAAATTTTCTCCCTCCAGTTCTGATTCTTCCTCTTCAGACTCTGATTCCTCCTTGGAAGCAAATTGAGGAGGGTGTGAGGGACCTCCATACTTTGATTTTTCTTGTTATATGTTTTCTTCCTCAATAAAACCACCTCCTCAACAACAATTAGCTGCAATTGATCAACAATTATCCGAGATTCCTGTTTTTGAGTATATTCTCATAGAATAATTAAAGGAAGAAAAGAAAAAGTTGTTGTCATTACTTAAAGGAAAAGAGAGGTAATCAGAGGAAGGTAAAATCTCTCCTTCCCATCATCTTGCATTCTACAATCCTGCAGATTTATATAAGCACTATCTTGCTGAGCATGAGGATATGTAGAAGTTTAGAAAAGATAAAGAAAATTTGCTTCGCCTGCAAATCAAAGAAAAACAAAATTTCCTTAGGAAGCTTGTAAGGGAAATTGAAGATTTGAAAAGAATTCTAGAAGCAACAGTCAGAGAAAAAGATCATTCTTTTGAAGATGAGATGTGCCGACAATATGACATAGATCTTAAGATCCCTGAGCATGGAAATAAAGATTCAAAATAAGATGTTATTTTCCCTGAACCTTCCTTAGTACTTTTCACAGGTCCTAAAATGTACATTCAAGTTTCTTTTTGTCCTCCAGAGTGCAATCCCTATAAGTAAGATTGCATGATTGATTCAGGTTGTCAGATGAATTTAGAAAAAGGAAATGCAATCCCTTCATTCTACCCGGAGAAGGCTTCAGAACATGGAGTTGCTATAGAAGGTACCCCTGTACAACTTTTGGGTAGAGTAGCAGACTTTCCTATTCACATAGAAGGATGTACATAAGCTTTATCCTTGAATAGGTTGGATAGTGTAAAAGAAGGTTGTATATTAGGCTATGAATTCCTAAATAGAGTGAGCCCTTTTACTTCTGACACTATTAAGATGCTGTTTAAATGTACCATAAAAGGAAAGCCAGTTTCTTGCCCTTTATCCTTTGAAGCTCATTTGAAATGCAAAATCCCTATGAAAAGAACTAAGTCCAAAACAAACATTGCAGAATTGTTTAAAATGGAGAGATGCATTGCCTACAGAAAAATGCATAACGACAAGGCCCTTGCTGATATCTCTGAAAAGATTGAGAAAGACTGCACTTCAGAAAGCCCTAATGCTTTCTGGACCAGAGAAAATTACTTTGTTTTCCTTCCTTTTGACCCTCTGGTAAAACATAAAGCAATGAAAGCCTCTACTAGATTGATGTCTCCCTCTGAGAGAGAATTTTGTGCCAGTGGAATTAAAGAGTTGCTTTCAAAAGGGTTAATTAGACCCTCTAAGAGTCCATGGGCTTGCAGAGCCTTTGTTGTTAACAAACACTCAAAGATTGAGAGAGGTAATCCAAGACTGGTTGTGAATTATAAACCTCTCAATGCAGTGCTCCAGAAAATTCGGTATCCATTTCCTGATAAAGCTATTCTTTTGCAACGAATTGTTGGATGTACTATATTTAGTAAGTTTGATTTGAAATCTAGTTTCTATCAAATTGGGATTAAAGCAAAATATAGGTTTAAGATTGCTTTTGTTGTTCCCCATGGCCAATATCAATGGAAAGTCTTACCTTTTGGAATAAACAATGCCCCCTCTGAATTCCAAAAGAGACTGGAGGATATTTTCAGAGAAAAGAGATGGGAATTAGTCTACATAGATGATATCCTGATATGCTCGAGGAACTTGCAAGATAATTTAATTCATTTACATGAATTTTGTCATTTAGTTTATAAGCATGGTCTTGTTCCCTCAAAGAGCAAGATGGAAATCATAAAAACTGAAATTGAGTTTCTCGGTTTCACAATAAACAAAGGGAAAGTAATTCTTCAGGACCATGTCTTAAAGGTGTTCTCGCATTTCTTGGATCATATATTAGAAAATTTTCAGCTTCAAATATTTCTAGGAAGTCTCAACTACATCAGACCATTCTATAAAGGGCAAGCTGAAGATATTCATATTCTTCAGAAGAGATTGAAAAAGAATCCCCCTAAATGGTCTTTAGATTTGACTGCTGCAGTCCAGAAAATTAAAACAAAAGTGCAGCAACTCCCCGCTCTCTCTCTTCCCTAAGGAACTGATAATCTTGTAATTGAAATAGATGCTTCGACAAATGCATGGGGTGGAGCTCTAATTGAAAAGCATGGTGAGAGAGAAGATATTTGTGGTTATACCTCGATATCATTTAAATATGCAGAACTCAATTATCCATCCAACCACAAAGAAATCCTGGTTGTTAAAAAGACAGTCAATCATTTTCGTTTATTTTTTAAGCCTGTAAATTTTCTAGTTAGAAATGATTTGAAAGTAATGCCTGGGATGTTTAATAATGAAAATCTTATGGCATCGAATAGTTCTAGGATTTTAAAATGGTTTTTATGGTTACAGAATTTTGATTTTGACATTGTTTATAAGCCTGGTTATCTTAACCGTGTTGCTGATATGTTAACCAGAGAAGAGTTCCATACTCAAGATTTGTCCCAGATCAATATGTTTAGTGCAGGCACATACAACTCTTCACAACAAGATAAAGGAAAGAGTCCAGCAAGGCCATTTCCATCCCCACTTAGTCATTCTCAGGTGGGCTTGTTCTTGAAGCCATGGGATGAATCCTTGACACCAGAAGAATGTCAACAATATTTAGAGCATGAAAATAGAACAGAGGCTGAGAAGTTTATGTCTTTAACTCTCATAAGACAAATCCAAGAGTCTCCACTTAAACTCCAAATTTTGGAGAAATGGGAAAAAGATGCCTTTCTTGGTCTGGAAAAGGCACAAGACAAATTAATTGGTTGTCGAGAAGTTTGGCTAGACTGCAATGAACAAGAAGGCATAGAAATGTGGTATGTCGACTTGGGACATGGTGATCTTACTTGGACCACATATAACCTTATTCTTCAATTCTGCAGAGAAGAACGCGAGCTAATTATATGTGCAGATCTGTCAAATCTTATCAACAATAAATGGTTAGGGTGGAATGAAATATTTTTGGATAAGTTTTGTCCAAGAAAAGATTGGGTTATCGAAGAGCTAATTTCATCCTCCACCTTCAAGATGATATGCAAGTTGCAAACCAGAACCACATGTGGTTCAAATTTAAATTACAACGCCTTGGAGGAATATATATGCCGCTTGAACATACTGATTATACAACCCAGAAGTTCATCAAAAGAAATCAATATGGCAAGAGAATTGACAACAAAGTTCACACCAGAAGGATTCCTCTTAACTATAGAGTGGAGTAAACTTTTCAAGGAAATTTTATGTGTGGAAATAACCAAGTTATGTTTGGGTCGGACGTTGAGTAATTCTTTGAATATAATCTCTACCCATACATTATTTCATATGAACCCATGGATTCTGACGGGGATCCTTTTAATTTTCCGTGTGGTGGAGTGGATCTTGGTGATGGCTGAGAAATCTGTATCTGTCTGCAGGGGTGGGACCCCTATGATTGATTGAAAGGCATGGTGGGCCGTCTTAATAGGTTCCAGATTGTAATAATTTACTTTATGTTGTCAGACTGTATCTGTCTGCAAGGGTGCGACCCCTATGATTGATTCAAAGGCATGGTGGGCCGCCTTAATAGGTTCCACATTGTAATAATTTTAATCTATGTTGTCGGATGTATATCTATTTGTTTTAAAAAGGAAATTCGGTTTGATTTTGTCTTAAAGTCCGTCTAAAGTATTTTATCTGGGTCCCCATATATCTGTTAGACTAATTAGGGGATGAGATAATGGATGTGGTTGTCCTCACACTCCGCCCCGAATCTTTACTTTTGACTGAATGTTGTCAGTCAGGAGTCACCGGGCCACCAACTAATTTTTGTATAAATAAGACTCCAAGGCTCTCATTTAGGCATTCGGTTTTTGCGAATTGAGAGCTTTGCAAATATTTGAGTCGAGGTATGTGTATCCTCTCTGCCCGTGCTTAATGCGAAATGACATATGAAAAGCAAATATCTCAAGTGTAAAGAGTCTGTAAGAAGTCAGTAGTGTATGCTCTCCCTCTGCGCTTCGAGCGAACAGTTGGGATCAAAAGCTATCTGATCTTCAAGTGTTTTAATATCAGTGATGATCTTCGCAGTCCGAAGACGAACTGATAATATGTATGTAAATTGAGTGAAAGATTTAATGAAAAACAAGCAAGTTTTCCAGAGAAAGCCAAAAGAAATCTTGGAGGCATTTGGGCATTTGGTATCTGAAATCTGAGATCTGGTTGCAATATATACATGGATATGGGATAGTTTTTCCAAACATGAGATCTGGTTGCAATATATACTTGGATATGGGATGATACATTTGGTAAGAGCATTGTTTCTAATAAACATATTATGTATATTTCAAATGTTTTTAATGGATTTTTGTTTAAGTATAAATATCTTTTTTAAATAGATTATACGAAAATATATAATAATAAAAGGTAAACAAATATTAAAAATATATTTAGTAAGAAGAAAAAGAACTATTTTTTTCTTGTCCAAAATTGAAATTAATGGGAATCCATGTATCTTGGTATGTAGTTGTATCCACGAGTTAGTTGAAGACATGAATAAATAATTAATTTTACTTTGTACAATGTGATTTGAATTAGATAATTTTAGTTGTGTTTAAGTTCACTTAGTTTGAAGTGTGGTATTCTTTCTCTAAGTCTAATTTTCACAAATGACACATGACACTATAGTCACCATAGTGTTTTATTTTTCCAAGTTCTTAAAAGATTTGTTAAATGGTATTTTATTCAGCTAGTTTTTAACAAATTTTTAAAAGATTTGTTAAATGGTATTTTATTCAGCTAGTTTTTAACAAATTTTTAAATATTGCAATTTACTTTAATACAATGTGAGTTTTTAACAATTTTTTAAATATTGCAATTTACTTTAATCAACGTGAAAAATTTACAACATTTCCTATATAACGTAGGTGATTTCTTCATTGCGAAATACTCTGCACATACCATGCATTGTTACCAATTTTTCCATCATTGTATTACCAAGAGTCCATTGTTCTATCGTTCTATTGTGTATTTAATATAGTAGTCCGGAAATGTGGAAACAAAACAAAAAAAACAAGTAAGGCTGCTAAGGAGCAAGTCTCTGCCTAAAATAATAAGGAGCACGGAGTAATTGAGAAACAACAAGTGAATGACCGTAGCTCCGTGCCAAAGTTTGATATGAGGGAGCATAATTACAGGTATTGTTCATTATTTGATAATCTACTATTGTGATATGTACATTATCAATGTTTAATTGATTTTTTTATTTAACTGAATTTTGGTCAAACTCAAGTGTAGTCTTTTATAAAATACAAGTTAATAGATATCTCGAGAAATCCACAAGGCTTACTAAATACAATAGGTAGCATAAAATCATGAAAGAAACTCATAAATACAATGGCTTACGACGGGGAGACAAAAGTTTACTCAAGTTAAAAAAACGCACCATCCATGGATTGTAGCATAAATTAATGACCGCAGCATCTACTAGAGGCATGGTTGAATACCTTTTATGGATTGGATTGACCGTAGCATCTAATTAACAATAAAATCTAATTAACCATAAGACTTTTTATGTATTCCCTTCAATTTAATCGGCGAATTGAACTTCAAATTCCAATAGAGAGTGAGATTTATTGTATTCAAACTGCTCAATACCGCTTTGCTTGAGATGAATAAGTAGTTGTATGAGGGAAATGCTCAATACCTCATGTTTCTATATATCTGTTATTACTATTATTATTTTCGAATAAGTGAACCCATTCTTACCACCCAGCCCATTTGCAGATTTTGGACTTTTAGGGAATATATTTTCGGTGGGCTTGTAATGGAATGGTTGGTTTAGTTCCTCTGTTCCCTTTCACGATCTTGTTGCACTACGTATATCTCAAAAACGATGGGAGCGTTGAATTCAAATGCAGATATAACAGAGAGGGAAGTGACTTCTCAGTGTATCAGAAGCAAATCT